>UESW01004295.1:250688-269634 GCA_900491605.1 Calamus simplicifolius
AAAACACCTATAAAATGTGACAACACAAGTGCAATTAATCTAACAAAAAATCCAATTCAACATTCTAGAACAAAACACATAGAAATTAGATATCATTTTATTAGAGAACATGTAACGAATGGAGAAATATGTCTTGATTATGTTAATACTGAAGATCAATTAGCTGATATATTTACAAAACCCTTGAGTGAAGAAAGATTCTGTTATCTTAGAGGAGAGTTAGGGATTTGTGATCCATTAGAATGATTTGAAACCCCTAAGAAAAATTATCTAGAACTCTTTCTATCTTTGATCTTTAAGGAAATCTTATCTAGAATTCATATCTAATTGATCTATTAAAATCCAATGATTTTTTATCAATTTTTATGATCAATATCCGGACACATTTCAGATTCTCTGAAACTTTATGTTTTTGCTCTGAAATGGTCTCGGAGCCGACTCGGTCAGTATCGGAGTCGACTCCATGTTTCTGCTGAAACTCTGGAGCCGACCCCATCTCTGTGCGAGTCGACTCCACTTCGGGATAAATTTCTGTGACTACCCGGAGTCGACCCCACACTTTGCGGGAGCCGACTCGAAGTGGTCCCAGGTCGATTTATCTAGGGCAGAGTCGACTCCTCGTTCTTCTATCATCTCAAATCTTCAAATACTCTCTCCAAATTTTTCCTAACCTACCAAATCCTTAGAAATCCTTGATTAACCTTTCCACTAAATCAAATGGCTCCTAAAACCCGTGGTTCTAGCCTTGGAGCGGCCGGGAGAAGGCGGTGAAGAAGACTGTGAGGCGTCCCGCTCGCGAACCCTCTCCGAGCATGGATTCCACCTCATCCTCTTCAACTCCGAGTGCTTCTCCTACTACGGCCACATCTCAGGTAGACCGTCTAGCCGATAGAGTGATTACAACCGGGAGAAGGTTGATTTTGAATTATTTGAGGCAGAAGGTTTTCTTGTGGGGAGCAGTTAATTGAAATGGGATGGGAGAAAATATGTTCTTTAGATTGTCCAACCTACCCAGCCCTAGTTAAAGAATTTTATAAAAATCTGTCAAGAGGAGACAATGGATTAGTCAGCATCATTAGAGGAAATAGAATAAATGTGACAGTGGATTTACTCTCAAGACTTGTTGGAACTTCCAGTGTCTGGTACTTCTACTTTTTCACCTGATGATAGGAGCCCAGCTCTATCAAGATTGCTTAAATAAAGAAATTGTTGGTTTTGAAGAAGTCCATGCAAATCAACTATCCTTTGGAATTAAGACTTCTCCATAACATTTGTAGTAGGATTCTATTCCCTAAGATTGGGAGATTTGATTATGTTTCTGAGAGAGATATTTTGTAATGGATGCTATAGTGACTGGAAGACCTATCAATCTTCCGAGCATGATAATTTGGTACATTGCTGACTGTGGGAGCAAGAGGAAATCTAGTCTACCCTATGGCATGATATTAACTAAAATCTTTCAAAGCCAAGGGATAATCATTTCCGATAGTGAGCCAATGAGAAATTTGAGACACACTGATTACTATAGTTTGGCCACTATTCATAGAATGGGATTTGTGAAGAAGGATGGCAGATGGGAAAGGAAAAGTATGTTGGAAGATAGAGCCGCTGATGTTGAGGCACCTGGACCTTCAGTTAGACATTCATCTCCTGTACCTCCTAGCTCTTCTGTTCCAGTTCCGGCCCTTCTCCTGCTCCGATGGTTGATCAGTCATCTTCTTCATCAGTCGGTTTTTCAGATCTTCAGTTAATGCAGCTCAAGAGTCTTCTTGATGATCAAGGGATAAATTGAAGACTGAGTTTGACAATAAATTCATGAATCTTAAAGAAACTCTCTATTCATTAGATGATCGGATCACCAAGATTGAATCTACTCTTAGCCTCTACTGAGTCTTTAAGTGGTGATTTAAAGAATATTTTTGAAGAACTTAAAGACATTTGTGGAGATGGTGAGACCTATGCAAAGTGCAATGCTGAACTTCAAGACAAGATTTTAACTGCTTGTACTTTTGTGGATGAAAGACTGAAAGATTATGTTAAGCTTCAAACTGATGGAATGAAGAACATTATAGATCACTTAACAAGAATTGTAAGGACACATTTTTGATGTAATAGATGTTTAGTCTTTGCAATGTAATGAAATTTATATTATGTTTTACATTTTGATACAATGATGTAATGAAAAGTCAGTTTTGAATGTTCAATGAAGTCTGAGTTTGAATGTACTTCTCCTATTTATCAATGAATCTCATCTTGTTAAAGCATATCTTAAATCGTGTTTGATGCTTCTCTACCTTTTTGTTGATAACAAAAAAGGGGGAGAGTTTTATATACATGACTGTATATGCATGGGAGAAATTAAACGAATGTTATTGTATATGCATATAATAAATAATTGAATGAGAGAAAAGGAGTAATAATTAAACATTACACATACAGTGAATGAATGAAAAAGCAATTTAGATGAAAAGGCTGAATTTTGACATTAAATTGTGTATAAGCTTAAATTGAATGAATGGAATATTTATTTGAGTTTCATAGGGGGAGCTACCTCATTCAGGGGGAGCCTAACTATGAAAATAAAATAAATTCTTTAATTAATCATGCATATACTCAATGTTTTTGTCATCATCAAAAAGGGGAGATTGTTGGGGAGATTGTTGAGAAATTGTTGCCCCAATCTTATTGATTTTGATGATTACCAAAAGCCATGAGTATATTAAAAGATGCAATGAATTTATTTACATGAGCAATGAATTTATTTATCATAATCAATGAGTATGTTAAGTATGACTTTAATCAAATTGGAAAGTAGCTTCAAGCTCCATGTTTAAGCTTTCAAAAAGAAATTTTTATACTTCATATCTCAATCAATGAGTTTTTGGAACATATCTTGAATTGATTCTAATGTCAAATTTATTGTATTCAAGTCAAAAATTAATTTAAAATTAATCTGGAACGAATTTCAAAGTCAATCAGAAAATTCTCTGATTTTTGATACGTTCCGGAGCGACTCTAGAGTTTCAGAGTCGACTCCACTCAGTATACAGAGATTCCTGATTTTCTCGAGTCGACCCCTGTGATTTCAAGAGTCGACCCCCGATATTGTCGAGCCGACTCATGACTATTAGAGTCGACTCCGCTCAGACACCAGAGAGTTATTTTTCTGAGCATTTCTCGAGTCGACCCCTTGCTTTTCATGAGTCGACCCCCGACTGTCAGGAGCCAACACCTTATTTTCTTGAGTCGACCCCTTAACTTTCTGAATGTTTCTATTTTTGGCATCGCGTCTTCGAGCCGACTCGCCTAAAGTTGGAGCCGACTCCAACAATCTGGGCGTGACTTTTTCTGAATGGCAACTCAGCGCCAACGGTAATAATTTTTAATAACGGCTATATTTCTTTGTTTCTAACGGCTACATTTTTGCAGAGTCTATAAATAGAGAGGCCGTTTTCAAATCAAGAGAGACATATATAGATCAAGAGAGAAAAAGAAAAATCTTTCAGAAAAAGAGAAAAAACAGAGCGTCATTTGAAAAATCCGAGATTCAAAAATAGAGTGAAAGAAAAGGAGTGAAATCAAAGGAGACTTCATCTGTGCTCAAGTTCGTCAATCCAAGAAAGTCTAGAAGAAAATCCAAGAACCATTCAAGATCAAATCAAGAGATTTTCAACATTTAAAGAAAGGGAGAAAAAGTTTAAATCAACTCCAACATTCAATCCGTGAAGAATCTGAGCTGAGGCCCGATTCCACACTTCAAAGGAGTTGAGGAAAGAAGAAAAAAAAGAAAAGTCTGCACTCAAATCGGATCTAAACAGGCCCTTCTAAACTTTGCTTTTATTTTGAAATATCTGCTCAAAAGGAGCTGTTTTGTATTAAACTCATATTTTATCTTGTGGTTTGCTAATTCAATCAGTGGATTGAATTAGTGGAGGTAGTTTACCTCGTCACAAGCTAAGGATAGCTTGTGTGTTGGGTTTTGTGCTGGTGAGCCCGTGTAAAACCGGCTGGGTTCGTTATGATCCCAAGAAAACAACAAGTTTGGGTTGTAAGCTTGTAAAATAACTCGACTGTAATCGAGGAGATTATAGTGTGGAACCAAGTGGAGCTTGGGAGTGGACGTAGGTATTGGATACACCGAACCACTATAAAATCTTTGTGTTTGCCGTGTTCATTTGTCTCTCTCTCTTGCTATTGCGCTTTAACTTGAATTAATTGTGTATATCCTCTCATCAATAGTTTAAATTATTTTAAAAGGTTTAATTTTTAAAGCACCCAATTCACCCCCCCTCTTGGGTTGCCATCTGGGCCAACAAGTAATATTCTCATAATTAAGGAGCAATGCTTCTTTAATTATGTAACAATGTTTTAGGTTCTTTAGCGATATCAAAGTAACTCGGGTCTTACTAGGTTATCACTTGTCTTAATTGAGCCATCATTGTCTTGACTCGAGTGAGTCATGTTTAGAAAAAGTAATACTTTCATAGTAAAGGAGCAATGCTCTTAATAGAGGAATGGAACAATGCTCTATGATTTTAATATTTTGAGAGAGTAACATTTAGCCTTAATTACTAAGCAGGTACTACAAATTGAAGTAAATTATTGATCCAAATGCTGTAATTGACCCGCAATTGAACCTAATTGGGTACTTTGATCCAATTTACGTCCATTGAATCCAATTGACGCTAAAGATGCTGAGTTAAACTAGATAGTCTTTTTTTTTTTTTTTAAGAAAAGAATTAGACCAGATAGTCAAACACGTGTTTACCTTAACCCAATGTGCAATTGGATTGTTGAAAATTGAATTAAATGGCTAAATTAGGGCGTTTGATTTAACCTAAACTATAGAATTGAACATGATATTCATGCCATGAGCCCTACTTAACCCTTTTATTACAGTGCAAATATGAAAACTTTTGAATTGATGCTCAAATCAACACATTTTGCGCTTGCTTTGAAGATAGGATATCCTTCATCACTGCGACCTGCTCATATCTAAAAACGATGACTAAAAACGTAACAACTAAAGCTGTTCTTAGAATCACAATTCACAAGCAACACCATCCAAGATATTCCTCGGATGCACAACGTATCTCCAACACATCTAAATCCTGTGTAAAGCTTTCGAGCATTGCTTTAACCAGAAACACGGCATAATACCAAACATTACAACATCCAAAGTATTGATCAACGCTCCTATTTCTCTCAGTACCAAAAAAGTTATTTTTACAGCTGGGTATGTAGGATTACAACTGAAATATCAGCAACAGGTTGAAAAGAACCTTGTTTATTTTATATGATGGTGAAAACATGATCAGTTAGGCTGTGACATGAATGGAAACTTCAGCTGAAAGATACGGTAGACATGCCAAATGATCCGATAAATAAACCTGGCAAGACAGCATGAAATACCAAACAGTAAGCGACAAATGTAAGCACTAAATGTTACAAACGGATAGATACTTCATTCACTTGCACACTGCAAAATGAATGAAGAAAAGATTGAAGAGACACTTATTTCTTTAACGTCATAGCTATTTCAAATGCTGGACCGCCAAAGTTCAGGTATTTTTCAACTGCTCTGGTTGCCTATTTTCAAAGGAGCGTACATCCGGATGTTTCTATGCACATGCTTCTCTATATATAGGAAACACAACTCCTTAATACAAGGGTTCAATCTTTTTGCAGCAAATTTCAAAATGCACATGCTCTCTCTGAGAGCACTTACTGTTGCAATAAAATGAAAAACAACTATCAACGTCTCTTCTCACACTCTCACTTACCATACAAAATAAACCTTCATAAATTCTTTTGTTTATCTTTGGTTCAGCACAATTGGTTACTCTTAATAAGTCATTGATCTGCCTGGGGAAAAAGGAATAAATTCTTTCAACCTGCTCAACTTAAATCCTTTGGTAAATCATTCACCACTTGTCCATTACAATATTGACATGAACAACAAAAAGAGTACATATGCAGGCTAGGAATCAAGTCAGATCTAGTATTATTTATCCTATGATTTCTATGCAAGATAGCAAACCCTTGCGTATACAACTTATTGCAATTTCCTGATCACCATCTACATATATCTTTCAAATCAACCTGATTCTACCTGAATGCCTCTCTTGTTAGTTTCTTAGTGAACAGTATTAAAAAAAAAAACTACTACTTTGAGTATCATTTAACATTATTACCCTTTTACATGAATATCCTTGAAAAAAATAACTATTCTAAGTTAACGATGAATGCCCTTCTTATTTGATTCTTAGTTAACAATGTTAAAAAATAACTATTTCAAGTATCATTTGACATTATTACCTTTTTACATGATATCCCTGAAAAATTCAACATTCACTTTAAGTGGTTTAACAATGATTCAATGTTAAAAAATAACTATTTCAAGTATCATTTGACATTGTTACCTTGTTACATGAATATCCCTGAAAAAATTCAACATTCACTTTCAATGATTTAACATTGAAACAAACTACAATTTTATATAATTTTTTCATGGTTCTTAATGCAAAAAGGATAATAAAGTTATTTTCACTTAAAATAGTTATTTATTAGCACCATGACCTAAAACTTTAGCACAAGATGTATCCATGCTAAAATAGCATGATTTTGAGGGGTATATATGCAAATAGTGATTTGTGGAGGATAAATATGTGATAAGTTATATTTGAAAGATACCAAAAAAAACAAAAGGATTAAAGTTTTCACCATGATATATCATGTGGAACATTGAAGCTTATTCAGATATCTTGGTCTAATATCATATCAGCAAGGTCCTCAATCAGCCAAATCACTTCTGTGAGTAAATATGTAAAATTAAAATACCAGCTGCAGGAGGTAGGAAAATACCTATTATGTAACACACTAATAATCTTTAAACTCATAGACACGCATCCATTTCGTTGCCGACCACTTATTCCCTTTAATCACAGGGCATGCACCTGAAAAACAAAATGTCAGGAATGATGTCATATTCAAGAACTTGGCAATACTTTTGACCAGAAAGCCCATAAATATTTTACAGAAACAAAAGTTTCTAGAAAACTTTGTGGATTAAAAGGCATGCTTCTTATCTGGAAGATTTGATAGGCAAGGCAACTATAATGACTAACCATGCAAACTTAATGGATCTAGAGTGGCATCAGGCTTCATGCTCCAAAAAAGTAAGGCATCTCCCATCTTTGGTCTAACAGAAAGACCACTCTTACCGCATTCAGATAGCTCATTGTACCTTGGTAAAGAACTACTGTTGACCTTGACATAAGGGAATACTGTCTCACCACCTTCTTCAACATCTGAACTGTACGTATGTAGAGAAAGAGAGAGAGAAAGAGATAGAGAGAGAACAAATGTCAATTGCATCTGTGCAAGTAGCTTAATATAACTATAGAAAAAAATATGAAAGGACGCATTTCTTTCCCTCACCAAAAAAGGAAGAAAAAAAATGAAGGAAGATAAGATATGAATATACATACAGATACATTAGAAGGGTAGCCATACGCTGACCACCATACTTAATGTTGAATTGATCAAGCAAGTAGTCAGAGTGTGCTTCATATTTCTGTCCAACTTCATAATGCAGAACCTGGAGATCCTCCCCATTCTCTGTGAAACATGAAGTTAGTTTAAGGCTCCTAGCATAGCCAAAAAAAGGTGCAGCAGCCAAAATACCAGCACATAATTTGAAGATAGAGATTGCTATGGGTAAAGAAGAAAAGAAATTGTGATGCCCCTCCCAATAGTCCCGTATCAGAAAATTGGGAGTTAGTTGTATCATTTATAACCGGTTAAGAAAGATGGACAAGTACCAATTGGATCCCTTTTGGACTGTGTGGTCCAAATTGATGTAGACCTTGTTCGTCTTGCTTTCTTGTAACGAAACGGGCTCGTGGATGCTGCGGGCCCAGGGCCTGAGTCGTTATAATATGGTATCAGAGCCACGCACCAACCGAAAGTGCATGAGATAAGTACCACATAGGGCAAAGTGCTACATCGATGGGAGCCACTTCTTGAACCTGTGGGGCCATGGAAGGTGGGAGCCATAGGGCAAAGTGCTACATTGATGGAAGCCACCTCTTGAATCTGTGGGGGCCACCTCTAGAATCCTACATGCCTGGTGGTTGTGATCAATTGCTCCTGGCAACGAGGACGTCGCCTCTATAAGGGAGGTAGATTGTGATGCCCCTCCCAATAGGCCCACATCGAAAAATTGGGAGTTGGTTGTATAGTTTATAACTAGTTAAAGAAGATGGACAAGTACCAATTGGATCCCTTTTGGGATGTAGTAGCCCAAGTTGGTGTGAACCTTGTCCGTCTTGCTTTCTTGTAGCGAAACAGATTCGTGGGTGCTGCGAGCCCAGGGCCCGGATCGTTACAATATGGTATCAGAGCATATTGTAAGGGGGGTAGATTGTGATGCCCTCCCAATAGTCCCATATCGAGAAATTGGGAGTTGGTTGTATGGTTTATAACCGATTAAGAAAGATGGACAAGTACCAATTGGATCCCTTTTGGGCTATGGTGGCCCAAGTTGGTGTGGACCTTGTCCGTCTTGCTTTCTTGTAATGAAACGGGCTTGTTGGTGCTGCGGGCCCAGGGCCCGGGTTGTTACAGAAATTATAATCAGTCCAATTTAAAATGGGATCTAAATAAAATTTGTTGCTTGCCTGATGTATGCATGAAATCCAAGTTGTTTCAAACTATGGTAAAATCAACAAAGAGCTATTCTGTTTATGCAGAATTACAAAAAAAAGTCTCCAAATAGTAGAAAATTTCAAGCTAGAATCTCCTACAGTATGAATCTTTATCTTTACAGTAAGTTATCTCTTTAGATATTATTCGTGTGGGGACCCCACATACAGTTTTATAGGTTTCCATCATATCTCGAGATCATAAATTAATGTATCAGCAAATAGCAGACTGCAGACCTTTACAAGAATTTATCTTTTATAGCCTTATAGCAGGAGTTCCTTGAAAATTTTTTTTATAACAGGGCAAAATAAATCACTGATAATAGAAATATGAAACTATATAGTAAAATGAAGACAGGCTTAATATTGTAGTTGAAGAAATAAAATTAAATAAATTTAACTCAAAATTAAATAAAAACTAACTAATGTCTTTACGAAAGTATATGAATTAAATGATCGGATTTACGCTTATCATCTATTCCAATTATAAAAGTAAGATCCATTGTTGTTGTAGCACATAAACCCTTCCTCAAGCATCTAGTACAGCAAGACTAGCAATCTTTCGATAGGCCCACCTGAAAGAAAGTATGAAAAAACATAGCACCTTTTTTAAGCTCCACTCTTAGGTTGCGTTTGGTGCTGATGAGGGGTAAAATCATCATTACATTATTGACCGCTCACATTGGCGATGGGGTCGCGCCCAATCCAAATGCCCTGCTTGCCAGCTGGCTAGCTGGCACGACATTCTAGCAACAAGCGTCTCGTCATAACGAAGAAAGAGAACAAGAGGGAAAAAGGGCTACGTTATGTGCGTGGGTTCTCCCAAGGGCCACCGCATTAATATCCGGCAGTCAAGTCAATAGGCTGAAGCATTTAATGGTGCAGAAACGGTCATAATGACTTGGCCAGCATTTAATGGAATACAAAGAAAGGAGAAGGCATGCCTCGGCACTCAAGCCCCACCTCATTCAAGTCAGCCATGCCTCGGCACTCTCATTCAAGCCGAGCCATGCCTCGGCGCTCTCATTCAAGTCAGCCATGCCTCGGCACTCTCATTCAAGTCGGCCATGCCTCGGCACTCTAATTCAAGTCGGCCATGCCTCGGCACTCTCATTCAAGTCGGCCATGCCTCAGCACTCTCATTCAAGCCGAGCCATGCCTCGGCGCTCTCATTCAAGTCGGCCATGCCTCGGCGCTCTCATTCAAGTCGGCCCCGCCTCGACACTCTAGCTCGGTTTCCACAACCGCGCTATGCGCACCAAAGTATTTATGGCCTCATAAAGGCCATGTGCATCTTCCTTCTTTAAGGCATTTAATGCCTTATTTCCTTCCATCATTAAGGCATTTATGGCTGCCACGTTGGCCCTTGGTACCTTTTGCACGAGGAAGGATGGTGTCATGAAGCCAAGATAAGGAGTTCTTGACTCCATGCTTCACAGAAGTCCGGCATCCAGCTTCAACCTCGGCCAACTTCAGCCTCCACCAATATACCTCGGCCACCCGAGCCTAGCCATTCCTCGGTAACCCGAGCTATTTCCATACTTCGGCGGACCAGGCCGTTCTCTGTGCCTCGGCCCGGTCGAGGCACTCAGGCACCTACCTCCGCGAAACCATGATGACCGAACCACAACGTTCAAAATACGTCTGCGGAATCTGGCGCATAAGGATTCGAATCAACTATAACTGAATAAGATTCTAGGCGGCGAATCATTCCCAGAGATGGCCTAGGACCACAAGAGTGGCCTAGGTCCATGTGATCATTAAACCTCATGGCACCAACTAGCTCTCCCAGCCGTCGATCCTCTAACTGATAAGATACGGATCCCGCTGGCCTCATAACAAACTTGATTCGAATCCTAATAGTTTTCAGACCTTATTCAGAGCACATCCAAGGATGATTACCTATAAATACCACCACCCTCAAGCCTTTAGGTACGGTCATTCTACGCCCATTTTTTACATAGTTCTTATACTAGCTCTCATTCTCCATTGAAGCTCCCCTCTGAGCTCGAAGCTCTGGCCAAAAAAGGGAACTCCTCTGTGAGAGTCTTCTCCTCACATCTGCTAGCTATGAATCTCCACTGACTTGGGCATCGAAGGGTCCTTCGCAGAGGGCAACCCCTACAACACCCTCTGCGTGTGGACTGTCTTACAGGTTCCACCTCGAGGCGGCGAGATCGGCGTCCGGATCAGGAGCCAGAAGCACACCCAGAGTCGGAGAACGGATTTCTGTAGCAACAGATTGGCGCTAGAGGAAGGCCTCAAGTCCGATAAACTTGTGATCCAGGAGACATGGCCAATCGGAAGAGAGCTACATCTGAAGATCAAGATCAGGCTGCCTCTCAAAGGCCTGATCCGATCAGCGATGCAGCACCTCCGCTACCACCGCCAGCTGAAACTCCTTCGCAACCGGTAATGGCGGTAACCCTGGACCAGTTCGCCGCTCTGGTTCAGTAGGTCCAAGCATTGACCCAGTCCGTCCAGGGATTCCAGGCAATCCCTGGAGCTGTTGTCCCTATTTCTCAGCCTCATGAGGAGGCCGCTGCCCCTGCCTCGCCAGCGGTCTCTTCCTCCGACCCACCTGAGGCGACGGATCACGGTCACTGGCCCGCAAAGACAAAGCCAGTACTATGGCGAGCTGGAGGGAAGAGCCCGCTCAGGTCCAGGCGGGTTCGCTCCCCTTCCCCGGTGTCTTCCCAGGATTCGACACCACTGCCATCTTCTCCTCGTCCGATCCCTCATACCACTTTGGATGAAGGGATCAGACAACAGATGCAGGAGATGCGGCAAGAATGGCATCGGAAACTAGGCTCCGCCAAGCAAGCTCCTCCATCCCAGCCAAAGCCGGAGCGGGGCATCCCCTTCTCCGAGAGGATCATGGGGGGTGTAATTTATTATTTGGAAGCCTTAGTTACAACCGAGTAGCATCTTGGGAAGTGTTGAGATTGTTGACCCTTGAATTGATTTTGATGATTACAAAACATTTAATTGACTCTTTAATTGCTTAGAATTATTGCATGAATATGTGAGTTACCTTATTTCTCCTCTTAGCTAGCTTTCCCCACTTGCTAGCTAATTTATTTCCCACTCACAATGAGCCTAGCCGAACCATGCATAAATTGAGTTGTCTTAGAAGCTAGCTTGTTCCTTCCATCAGTTAGCTGTTTTCCTTTGCAAGCTAGCTATTATTGCTGATTTTTCCACTTGGCCGAACACTTCTTGGAATCAGCTAGCTAGGCAGCTAGCTGGTTAGTCATTAGCTAGCTAGATATCCTTGGAGCTAACTATTTTTCCCTGCAGATTCTTGGCCGAATGGTGTAGCTAGCTGAGAGCTAGCTTGCTTTGTTTGCATGAAATTCCTCTCTAGCTAGCTAACAAGCTAGCTACAGTTACTTGGCCTCCAGCTAGCTGGAAGCTAGCTTGTTTTGGGCGTTTTTCCCTTGGCAGTGAGCATGATAAAAAGAGTTAGCTAGGTAGCTAACTTGTCCAAGCATTCTCCTTGCTACGTTTCATGAAAAGCATCCTTGGAGTTAGCTATCTAGTTAGCTACTTTTGTCATGAATAGAGTTAACTTTACATCTAGCTAACTAACTAGTTAACTACTTTATTGCATGGTAGGATTTGCTTTTTATCTAGTTAGCTCACAAGCTAACTATCTTTTTATCATGGCTTCACACCTTTATGGATAGCTAACTTATGAGTTAGCTGGATGACAAGAATTCCTTTTCATGAAACCATCTCCCGTAGCTTTTATTGAGAAAGCTAGCTTACAAGCTAACCATCTTTTCATGATTCCCTTTGGGAGTTAGCTTATAAGCTAACTATCTTTATTGTTTTCATGGCTTGGGAGTTAGCTATTTTTGTCATGAATAGGTTTGCCTTTTATAGCTAACTTATAAGCTAACTATTTTTGAAATGCTTTCATCCTAGCCGCATGAATTTTTGAATTGAGTTAGCTATATAGCTAACTATCTTTTTACATGGCCTCATACACCTTTTCATAGCTAACTAGCTACTATTTTTAAATCTGTCTCTGTTCATGAAGCCGTTGGATTTTCTTATATGGCTAGTTAGCTAAAGAGCTAACTAGTTTGTGCCTTAGTTAGCTCCATAGCTAACTACTTTTCCTTTATAGCATGAAACCATGGCACTTAGCTAACTACTTTTCTTGCTCTTTGTTCTAGCCGTGGGATTTGAAAAGAGCTAGCCTAGCTAGCTATTTTCTCCTCTTGCTGATTTCTTGCCGTGGGGTGCTAGCTTTGGGAGTTAGCTAGCTTGGTTAGCTAGCTTTAGCATTTGCTCTTCCCTCTTTTCCTCCATGGGCCGCACGTTCTTGGGAGTTGCTGAAAATTTATTTCAGCCAACTTGTTTAAATGCTTACTCTCTCTCTCTCTCATTTAATGCTCTTTCTCTCTCTCATTTCTATTTTGATGAATGCTGACCGTTTCCTTTTGATTATGGACAGGAATCCCTCACTAGCAATGGGTTTAATGCTTTCATCATTTGGGAAAATATTTCAAACGGTTTTATTTCTTCCCGTTTTTCTTTTCTTCTATTTACCAATGAATCTAACGGATAGTTTTTTGATTGGTTTAAATAGAGATGTTCAGAAGAAAACCTTGACGAATCTCTTACATTTTTTGACACATCAAGAATACAAAAGAGAGAAAAGAAAGAAATCAAAAGAGAGTGTTTATTGCTTACAACTTTCGGATCTTGAGAAGCAAGTCTTTGTGCTGCGAAGTTTCATCCTTCAACACTTGCTCAAAAATCGTCCAAGCCTTTGAAGCAAGATTCAAATCTCAGCTGCGTCGACATTCTACATTTGCTGCTGGTTATTGCTTCTAAAAATTGTAAAGTTCTTATTTGAATATCTGCTCATATTTGGAGCTATCTGTTATTCTTTGATAAATCTTGTATTAGGGTTAGAGATAACCCTAGTTTCTTGATTGGTTTCCTTGTACCATTAAAACAAGAGGACTAGCCGGGAAGGCTAGGGGATTGGCTTCCTTGTGCCAGTAAAACAAGAGGACTAGCCGGGAAGGCTAGGGGATTTGGCTGCCTTGTGCCGTGAAAACAAGAGGACTAGCCGGGGAAGGCTAGGGGTTGTAATCGTTGTGATACGATTAGTGAAATTCCCAAGGGTTTTTGGGGAGTGGATGTAGGAGCCGAGTTTGGCACCGAACCACTATAAACCCTGCTGTGTTTGTGTTTGATTGATCTGTGTATTTTCTATTTTGTGCACTCCACTACACCGCTGCAAATTAACTTTTGATTAAGCACATATCTGCGTTAGTCAATATCATCCATTGAATTAATTTTTAAAATACCCAATTCACCCCCCTCTTGGGCTACTACATCTGGGCAACAAGTGGTATCAGAGCAGCGTGCTCTTGATTCCTATAGCTTTGATAAGCTTGGAGCTAAAGATCAGTAGTAATCCAAATGGGATCTATGTTGACCGAAGGACAGTCAACTAATAGACCACCTTTGTTCAATGGAACAAATTACACTTATTGGAAAGCACGAATGAAAATATTCATTCAAGCACTTGATTATGATTTATGGGGAATCATAATTAATGGACCTCACACACCCACTGTTAAGATTGATAATATTGATATTGCAAAGCCTGAATCTGAATGGGATGAGCAAGATAAGAAATTAGCTCAATTAAATGCAAAAGCAATGAATGTTCTTTATTGTTCTCTTGATGCAAATGAGTTTAATCGTATATCTACATGCATGTCTGCTAAAGAGATTTGGGATAGACTTGAAGTTACCCATGAGGGTACTAACCAAGTCAAGGAATCCAAAATTAATATGCTTGTTCATAAGTATGAACTATTTAAAATGGATTCATCTGAAAATATCACTGATATGTTTACTAGATTTACCGACATTATTAATGGTTTAAAAAGTTTGGGTAAGTCTTATGCTAACAGTGATCTTGTGAGAAAAATTTTGAGATCTTTGCCTAGATCATGGGAAGCAAAAGTCACAGCTATACAAGAAGCTAAAGACCTCAACAATCTATCACTTGAAGAATTGGTCGGATCTTTGATGACTCATGAACTACAACAACGTCAACACATTGATGAAGACGATTCAAAGAAGAGAAGGACCATGGCATTGAAAGGTAATGTTCAAAATGAGGAAAGTGAAGATGAAACTAGTGAGAGTGAAAAAGATGATGATATGGCTCTCATCTCTAGAAAGTTCAAGAAATTTATGAGAAGAAAAAGATTTGGAAAAAGAAAAATATTCACCAAAGGAGATCATAGCAAAGAAAAGGAAAGAAGTGAACCTCCTATATGCTATGAGTGTAAGAAGCCTGGACATATCAAACCAGAATGTCCACTGTTGAAGAAAGGTTTTAAGAAAGTAAAGAAGAAGGCTATGTTGGCTACATGGAGTGACAGTGAAGCAACAAGTTCGGAAGAAGAAGAAAAGACTGAAGTTGCAAATGTATGCTTCATGGCTGATGAAAATGAGGTAAGTCCTAGCTTTCTAGATGACTTTACTTTTGATGAATTGCATGGTGCTTTTTATGAACTTGTAGATGATTTTGCTAAATTAAGTTCAAAGAATAAAGACTTGAGAAATGAAATTAAGGAACTTACTCTTGAAAAAGAAAGAATTTCAAATAACAATGATTCTTTACTAAAGGAAAACCAAGATTTGAAAGATGAAGTAAATAAATTAAAACCTATTATTGATAAATTTACTTTGAGTTCAGAAAAGTTAGAAATGATATTAAATAGTCAAAGGGCTGTTTACAATAGAGCTGGTCTTGGATACAATCCTATTGAAAGACAAAAATTTTTGAAAAATATTTATGTGCATGCTGATGATTCAACTAGAATTACTTGCTTTAAATGTGGTAAATTTGGACACAAAGCATATACTTGTCACACACACAAAGTTAAACAAATATGGGTTCCAAAAGGAACTATTTTAACTAACCCGAAAGGACCCAAGAAAGCTTGGGTACCTAAGAGCAAAACTTAAAATTGTGTATGCAGGTGTGTCTTGCAACCCGAGCAACTAAAAGACAATGGTACTTGGATAGCGGGTGTTCAAGACACATGACGGGTGATGAGTCTCAATTCATCACTTTAGAGGCAAAAGATGGAGGTGTTGTTACTTTTGGTGATAATGGCCAAGGAAAAATTATTGGCATTGGAAAAATAGGTATCACACCTCATACTTTTATTGACAATGTCTTACTTGTGAAAGGTTTAAAGCATAATTTACTAAGTATCAGTCAATTATGTGATAAAGGATTTAAAGTTACATTTGAATCATCTTTATGCATTGTTAAAAATCCTACTAATGATAATCTGAAATTTGTTGGTCATAGGCATGGTAATATCTACATTGTTGATTTAAATGATTTGAATGATAGAAATGTTGATTGCCTAGTTGCTATGAATAATAAAACTGATAATAGTTGGTTATGGCATCGTAGGCTAGCTCATGCAAGCATGGATCTATTATCTAAACTAATCAAAAAGGATTTAGTAAATGGTTTGCCAAAACTCTCTTTTGAAAAAGATAAAATCTGTGATGCTTGTCAATTTGGAAAACAAACTCGAGTATCTTTTAAATCGAAAATGTGATTTCAACCACTAGACCTTTAGAACTCTTGCACATGGATTTATTCGGTCCTACAAGAACAACTAGTCTAGGAGGAAAAAGATATGGTTTTGTCATAATTGATGATTTCTCTCGTTTTACATGGGTTTTATTCTTAGCCAGTAAAGATGAAGCATTTCCATCATTTCAAAAATTATTTAAAAGAATTACAAATGAAAAGAATTCTTCTGTTTTATCGATACGAAGTGATCATGGAAAAGAATTTGAAAATCAATATTTTGAAAATTTTTGTAATGAAAATGGAATTGAACATAATTTTTCTGCACCCAGAACACCTCAACAAAATGGAGTAGTAGAAAGAAAACAGAACTTTAGAAGAAATGGCTCGTACCATGTTGTGTGAAAGCAATCTCCCAAAATATTTTTGGGCTGAAGCAATTAACACTGCATGTTATGTTTTAAATCGTGCATTAATTAGACCTGTTTTGAAAAAGACTCCTTATGAACTTTGGAAAGGAAGAAAACCTAATATCGGTTATTTTCATGTCTTTGGATGTCGCTGCTTTGTTTTGAATAACGGAAAAACAAATCTTGATAAATTTGATGCTAAATCTGACGAAGGGATTTTCTTGGTTATTCATTGCATAGTAGAGCTTTTAGAGTTTTTAACAAAAAGACATTGGTAGTTGAAGAATCTATTCATGTGATATTTGATGAAACTAATGATCTTCCCTTAAGGAAGAGAAAAGGTATAGTTGATGCAGATGAAATTGAAGATCAACTCAAAGACATTTGAAGGACAAAGATGAATCAGATACAAGAGGTAAATGAAGAAAGCAATCCTAATCCACCTGAAGCCTCACAAGGTAATGATGACTTAGAAAGAGGATGGAGGTATGTTCACAGTCACCCTAAAGATCAAATTATTGGTGAAATATCTCATGGAATTAGGACAAGATCGACATTTAGATACATATAATAACTTAGCATTTGTTTCTAAAATTGAACCTAAATGTTATGATGAAGCTAAGAATGATATTGATTGGTTAAATGCAATGCATGAAGAACTTAATCAATTTGAAAGAAATAATGTTTGGACACTTATTGAAAGACCTAATGATTATCAAATTATTGGAACAAAATGGGTTTTCAGAAATAAGTTAGATGAACATGGTAACATAATAAGAAATAAAGCAAGACTAGTAGCTAAGGGTTATAATCAAGAAGAAGGAATTGATTTTGATGAAACATATGCCCCTGTTGCTAGATTAGAAGCTATCAGATTACTTCTTGCTGTTGCTTGTTTTATGAATTTTAAATTATATCAAATGGATGTTAAAAGCGCTTTCTTAAATGGATATATTGCTGAACAAGTATTTGTGGAACAGCCACCCGGTTTTGAAAATCACTTGTTTCCAAACCACGTATTTAAATTAAACAAAGCTTTGTATGGTTTGAAGCAAGCTCCCCGGGCTTGGTATGAAAGATTAAGCAAGTTCTTGATTAGTAATAAATTCATTCGAGGAAATGTCGATACAACCTTATTTATTAAAAGACATATTTTAATTATTCAAATCTATGTAGATGATATCATATTTGGTGCCACTAATGACTCGTTATGCAAAGATTTTGCTGAGCTTATGCAGGGAGAATTCGAGATGAGTATGATGGGAGAACTGAATTATTTTCTCGGACTCCAAATCAAGCAAAGCAATGACGGGATCTTCATAAGCCAATCCAAGTACATCAAGGAGATGATCAAAAAGTTTGGCATGGAGACATCTAAAAGTATCGGTACCCCTATGAGCTCATCTTGTAGAATTGATGCTTGTAATTCTGAAAAATCTGTAGATCTAAAACTTTATAGAGGAATGATAGGATCTTTGTTATACTTAACTGCCAGTAGACCTGATATCTTGTTTAGTGTTTGCATGTGTGCCAGATATCAAGCTAATCCTAAAGAATCACACTTGCTTGCTGTTAAAAGAATATTTAAATATTTAAATGGAACTAAAAACTTAGGACTTTGGTATGACAGACAATCTAGCATTGACTTAATAGGATACACCGATTCAGACTTTGCTGGATGTAAACTAGACAGAAAATCAACTAGTGGAACTTGCCAATTCCTAGGTGTTAACTTAATCTCATGGTTTAGCAAGAAGCAAACTTCAGTAGCATTGTCTACGGCCGAGGCCGAATACATTGCAGCTGGAAGTTGCTGTGCTCAAATTTTGTGGATTAAGCAGCAACTAGAGGATTATGGTATCAAACAAAAGGGAATACCAATAAAATGTGACAACACTAGTGCAATTTGTCTAACTAAAAATCCTATTCAACACTCTAGAACAAAACATATAGAAATCCGACATCATTTTATTAGAGATCATGTTAATGATGGCAACATTGTATTGGAATTTGTAAACACTGAAAAACAACTCGCAGATATATTTACTAAACCTTTAGATGAATCAAAATTTTATGAAATAAGAATGGAACTTGGAATGATTGATCCATCTAATTAATTAAGTAATCATGTTTGTGACACTTGTTTGTGATTGGACATCTTGATTGAAATGTATTGATTATCTAATTCCATCTAAATCAATTAAATCTTTCATGAAAATTCCTTAGAATGACCT
>UESW01004295.1:271587-495990 GCA_900491605.1 Calamus simplicifolius
CCGGACCCACGGGCCCGTTTCGTTACAAGAAAGCAAGACGGACAAGGTCCACACCAACTTGGACCACCACAGCCCAAAAGGGATCCAATTGGTGCCTTGTCCTTCTTGCTTAACCGGTTATAAACCACTCAACCAATTCTAATTTTCCAATGTGGGACTATTGAGAGGAACATCAAAATCCATAAACACAACCTCTATACAAGTTTCAACCAATGCTCTTGCTGTCTTAAGGGTCTCCTATCTGATTCTCTCTCCTTTATGGTCTTTTTCTAATCTCTTTTCCCCCCTTTTAGCATCAGTTCTTGGAAGATGTTGATCACTCAATATTTTATTACATCACTGGAAACTATTAACACTAAAATAATAGATACACTATAGGCAAGTTTTCAAGAAAGCCCAAAGAAAATGATGCATAATCTAAAACATACTAAATCTCCATCCATTATTTTTTTCAAAAAAAAAAACACCATAATGTGTTATAAAAGACCTTATTAAAATTAAACTGCTCATGAGCCAATGTAAACTATGAGAAACATTCATCAGAAAAAAAGAAATAGATCAAAATATTAATCTATTAGCCACAAAAACCAAGATTTTTTATACATACCTACAGGAATAAAGGTATAGTCTGCTATTCTTTTTCAATATCTCGAATGATTTTGTCTTCTCCTCGTGGGATGAACATGCCTGTGCTTGTGCGAACCCTGCATATATTATAGATATATAATACTGAGAAACTGTGGACTGGCTTAAAAACTTCCTCTGAATATAAAAGAGAACCGAACCATGCAAACCTGCTATCCTTGCTTTTACCCGTAGTGCTATCAACAACTGTTGACTTCTTCATATGAGGCTTTGCCCGTTCAATTATGTACTCACACTCCTCCTTGGACTGACTTATGTATAACAAAATTAATACGAGCAACACTTCCAATTTAGTAGCAATCAAAGGCAGGATATACTCAAAAGTCAGGATCATCCATTACTATTAACCAGAAATCAGATTTACAAAATAACATTTGAATGCGAATAGTAAATTCTCTTTAAAAATAGGCATGAAGCCTTTTAAATTGAATCAGCCATAAGGAGAGGAGGGGGGGTTTGCAAAATACTACAATAGTTAATAACTAATAAGTAAATTAATTTGTGCTTGTTGAGGAATTAAGTTGAGCCCTTTGAAGGACACGTGAAACTTTGGAAAAACATGAAACTATGGGCTCCAATGATTCGATATGATTCATTCATTCAACCCTTTCAAGGACTCATGAAACATGGAGTAAACATGAGACAATGGGCTGGAATGCTTCTACATATTTAATGCATGAGTAACCAGGTCAAAAATTGGTGACAATGATACATATCCCTATTAGACCACCAGTAGGAAATCTTAGGATTTCAGCAGGGCATGAATTGCCATACATTTCGCAGAAAACATAGCAAGAATGGTGAAACGAATTAGTTATCAATCTTCCAAGAACTCTCTCCTTTCTCAAACGGACTGCGCTAGTTATCATATAACCCCAAAGAATCTTAGATCGACATCAGGTCCAAGTAAATGAAGTCAAAAAATAAAAAATAAAAACAGACCTTCAGGCGCAAGAGCAGGAAAGGATGAGTTTTTGCAAAGACTGACCAAGAAATTGTGGTAGATGAACGCTCTGGGCTCCCACGAGATGACCTCCGTCCATTGCGGCCCTCTTTTCCTACCCCATTCCCGTAGCTGCTGACCTCCGTCCGTCGCGCCCGTCCCTTCCATGGCCTATTCACAGCGTGGCTGGCCTCCGTTCGTCGCGTCCCTCCTTTTCCTAGCCCATCCCGAGCGCTGCTGCAACCACAACCCCATACCCAAATTTTCAGGCAATAAAGCAATAGATACCAAATCCAGCGCCAGTTATATCGGATCGGATCGGATCGGATCGGACCCAATCCGCAGCAAAGAAAGCGACAACACTGGGAAGGAAAAGAGCAAAGAAGGAATCCGACATACATCGTTCTCGTCTCGTAGATCGATCCAACGTGGCGGATGTCGATGTCTTCGAGGTCACCGTCGGAGTGTGCAGGGAGGGAGAAGATGCCGAGGGCAAGGAGCATGAAGAGGACCACCAACATCATCAGGAGCATCGTCAGCGCGAACGTGTGCGTCGACGAACGCCTGCTCGAGGACATCCTGGGGTGCCGCACGGCCCCCTTTATTAACAAGGGCCGCGAGAACGCCATGGCCTTGGCCGAGCAAGCTCAGAGGAACAGAACGAGGAGGTTCCGACGATGACTTCTCTTTCTTTCCTTTGACCTTTCCTTGGTTTCATTCCATAGGCGCGCTATATATGGAAGGAAAGCTATATAGAAGGAAAGGAGCGGAGAGCAGAGATTTTCCTGCGATCGGGACTTAAGCGGCAGCCGCCGCCGAAGCTTTTGGAGGGAACACCGGAGTCGGTGTCACCGTTGCCGATAAAAAGCCTTCGTCCGACCGCGTAACGTCCAATTAGAGACCGTACACATACGAACGGTGGAAGAGTTTTTCGGGGTGGAACTGGAAACTCTCGGCGACGCTACTAAAGAGATGGGGCCCAGGATCTTTCAACGCCTAGGCCTAGAAACTGAAACGGGTATATGCTTCTGGCTTGGTTTGGATTTGAATTTGATAGCTTGAAGTAAAAATTTAAAATATGCAACACTATTGGCGGGTTTACATTAAAACTGTGCCCATATAAAAAGCTGCAGCCGAGGGTGAGGAGAAAATTTTCAAGGAACCCATCAAATATAAGGATGGAAATAGGGATTAGATTTCCA
Source organism: Calamus simplicifolius (assembly GCA_900491605.1). Classification (NCBI taxonomy): domain Eukaryota; kingdom Viridiplantae; phylum Streptophyta; class Magnoliopsida; order Arecales; family Arecaceae; genus Calamus; species Calamus simplicifolius. The sequence continues at coordinate 274,378 of UESW01004295.1, forward strand.
TCCAATTTTTTTTTTTTTTGAAATATAAATGATGACGCTCAATCATCGGAATTGAGCGCTGAAAAAATTGATCTGATCGCCAATGAAATCCTCGCCCAGCTAGTCAACCTGCAAGAAGTCCCAGGACCGGAGGGGTTCTCCGGTAGGACCCTCCGACGCCCAAGTCAGCGGTCGAGGTCACACTGAGGAAGAGCTCGAGAGAGCTCTTTAAGACAGAGAAAGCTCTTAAGAGACAGAGTTTCCCTAAAGTAGTAGAGTGAGAGGGTGCTAATATTCGCATACCTGAATCCCTCGCAGACTTACCCTTTTATAGTCAGTTGAGACCTGCATGGGATTATCCGTGTGACATTCCGTGAAGGAGAGATGTCTGCAAGACACGTAGGGGGTTATGTGAATTTAGGGCTGATTGATGGGTCCTGTCCCATCAGAGAGGGAAGTCGGCGGTTGGTGGGCCAAGTCCCATCAGTCGGTGGAGCCAACCAGTAGGTGGGCCTGATCCATTCGACAGCATGGCCAGGCGGTAAGTAGGCCTGGCTGCGTCAGGCTGCGCTGATAAGAAGGTTGGTGATCCTGGCAGACGTGGGGCCGACCTAAAGAGGTCGGGGCCGACTCGGCTGACTTGGAGATGCCAGGGGCGACGGGGCCGATCTAAAGAAGTCGGGGCCGCCTCGGCTGGCTTGGATACGCCGGGGCCGACGGGGCTGACCTGAAGAAGTCGGAGCCACCTCGATTGGCTTGGAGACGCTGGGGTCGACAGGGCCGACCTGAAGAAGTCGGGGCCGCGTCAGCTGGTTTGGAGATGCCGGGCCGACGGGGCCGATCTGAAGAAGTCGGGGCCACCTAGGCTGGTTTGGAGACGCCGGGGCCGACCTAAAGAGGTCGGGGCTGCCTCGGCTAACTTAGAGACGCCGGGGCCACCTGAAGAAGTCAGGGCCGCCTCGGCTGGTTTGGAGATGCCGGGGCCGACGGGGCCGACCTAAAGAGGTCGGGGCCGCCTCGACTGGTTTGGAGATGCCGGGGCCAACCTGAAGAGGTCGGGGCCGCCTCAGCTGGCTTGAAGATGCCGGGGCCGACGGGGCCGACCTGAAGAAGTCGGGGCCGCCTCGGCTGGTTTGGAGATGCCGGGGCCGACGAGGCTGACCTGAAAAGGTCGGAGCCGCCTCGGCTGGTTTGGAGATGCTAGGGCCGACGTGATGCGATCGTTCCACGTGGTTGATTTTGCCATGATTACCCCTATGGCTTTATTAGCTACATCATTAGCCACATCAGATGCCCCTCCACTCCTGAGCGCATCAGCTATCCTTTGGGCGAAAGGGGCGCAAAAATTCTAAAATTGATAACCAGTTACGAGCGCCTTCAATGGCGAGTGAACCGGCACGCCTTCCCGAGGTGATGTCACCTCGAAGATCTTCCATAATCATGCGGTAGGTGGGAGCTGACGTCGTCTTCGGTTGTCTAGATGGGAGAAAAGTAGGCGCTATCATGCCTCCCCGCTTTCCAAGCAGCACTATTGGTCGGAGATCCCGCTCCTTGGCGGAACCGAGGCAGCACCTCGGGCGTGAGCGAAATGGCTGGCGCCTGAGAACCTGGCATAATGGGTGAAGGCCATGCGGCGCATTCTCGGGCGATGCGATTTGAAATTGGGGTATAAAGGCACTCCATGGGCTCAGGGGAGAGCTTTACATTGTCATTATTTCCTGCAAACTGAGACCTCCAACCTTCGTCTTCTTCCCAACTTTCAGGTTAGTCTCCATTTTTTATCCTTCATCCTTGACCCATGGACCGTAGGGCCATTAGGGAGGGTAAAAGGCCAGTAGTAGAGTCGTCTCCTTCCCCTAGTGAGGACGGCCCTTCGATTGTCACCCAAATGCCCCAACCGTTAGGTGGGATCACGATCCGAGATCAGCCGGGGGCGAGTGACCAACCATCTGCCCAAACCTCCCCGGTGAGGGTAGTTCCCATTTCGTCTCGCCGTCCGGCATCTCCACCGGCAGCTAGCCTTGACCCGGCAGGGCCCGGGGGGATTGCTTCCACCATGACCCCGAAGGAGGTAGAGGCCCTTAGGGTCATGTATAGGGTTCCTGATTTCATCCGTTTGTCCACGTCGGGGCCCAAAGACAGAGTGACCTCCGTCCTCCCGGGTCGGGTCGCTCTGTATGAAGAGTTCTTTCGGTGCGGGCTGCGGCTTCCTTTCCACCCCTTTTTCTTGAATCTTTTAAATAGGTATAGGTTACTGCCGGCGCAATTGACTCCGAACTCGGTTCGGATCTTCTGCGCCTTCGTTATCCATTGCCATTTCCAGGGTTCCACGGCCAGTCTATCTCTGTTCCGGGCTTTTTACAAGCTCCATCGCCAGGGTGAGGGGGCATGGTGGGTATTCACCGCCAGGCCGGGTAGGGCCCTCCCTTTAGGTCTTCCATCCAAAATTAGGGGGTGGAAATCTCGATTCCTTTTTGCCCATGCGGAGGGAGTGAGGACTGCCTGGGGGGAACCGGACGTCAGCTCCAACGAGAATTCGGCTGTGAGCGATAAGGATGGGGAACTGTTCCACCACTTCTCATTTTTCCAGATCCCTTCCTACAAGGATCTCCTATCCGAGGAGAACCTGTATAAGGCCGAACTGGCCCCAGCAGTTGATGAGCACAAAAACTCATTCCTCTCACCCTTGGCTGGGCACTGCCCTTATTCTTTTTGTCATCCATTGCCCTATCCTCCTTCCCCCCCCCCCCCCCCCCCGTTTTATTTTTTGGGTACTGATGTACGTTTCTTGTGCAGCAATGAAGATTCCTATAGAGAAATTCGAGGCCCTCGCATGCCAAAAGAAACAGGCGGTCAGCGAGGCCAGCCAAGAGGGCACGGAGAGGAGCCCGTGCCGAGCCAACCGAGATCCCAGAGGTCCCCATAGTCCATGTGCCTGCGGAAGAGCTGGTTAGGGAGATACTGGCTGAAGGAGTGGTCCCCGGGCCTACCGGGGCTGAGACGGAAGAGGGGGAGATCCCGGCCACCACCGAGACCATCGTGGTGGTGCTGGACCCCGAGGAGGAATTCCTTGCCGCTGCCAATCTAGCCGAGGCAGGGCAGGTTGCAGTTGCTAGAAGCCCTCCGGCTCCCGCCAAGCTGGAGATGGAGAAGGCGCCCACCTCAGCTGGAGAGGGGGTGGTTACTGTCAAAATCTCCAATAGCGGGACGAGGAGGCCCCGTGAGCATAGGGCCAAGCTGGAGAGCTCGTCCCGGTGATCCGTGCACCACCCGGACCGTCGACCGATCGACGATGCGCTGGGAGGGCCGGCGCCCAGGCTCTACACCGTGGAGGATGCTGCACGAGCCACCCTCCTCCTGTCAAGGGCGCTGACCCTGGTGACCGACGAAGAGATGGGGCGGCTGTCCCATGCCGCCGTCTTTGACATGGTAATGGTAGACATACTTCAGGTAATTCCTTGAACATAGCCTCCTTTTTTTTTGTGGCATACCTTGGTTGATATGTGGCTGACGAATTTCTCTTGGTACAGCTGACCAACGGGGCCTTTGCCCTTCGTGCGGCGGCGACCCACATAGGGGAGGCGCTCGCGCTTGCCATCAGGCAGGCCAATAAATATAAGGAGCAAAGCTGGGCACTGTCAGAGAAGCTCGCCCGGCTGCAGGAGGAAGCCAAGGTCCGAGAGGAGGACCTGAGCGGCTGGGCGAGGGAAGCGGAAAACCGGGCCAAAATCGAAAAAGGCCGAGTCACCGCGGCCGAGAATAAGCTGGCATTGACATCAGCCAGGCTGGAGGCGACCAATAAAAGAATCGAGGAGCTGACCCGCCAGCTCCAGCTGTCGGAGAGCCGCACCGACACGGCCATGGACGAGGTCCGGGCCGTAATGGAGAGGGCCGTCGCGGCAGAGAGAGCGGCGGTCGATGCGAGCCATGAGTGGACCAGGGTGGTGGCCCACACACACGAGGCTAGCGCCCGTGCCGAGGAGGCCAAAGGCAGGGCCTCGGAGGCCGAGGCACGGGTTAAGGAGGTTGAGGCCGAGGCCGAAGCACGAATTCGTGAGGCCGAGGCCAGGGCGGAGGCACAGATCCGAGAGGCCGAGGCCAAAGTGACCAACGCCATCACTGGTTTTAAGGCCTCGGCGGAGTTTGAGCAGGAGGTCACTGAGGCCAGCCTGGATGCCTATATGAAGGGCTTCAAACTTTGCAAGGCGAAGGTGTTCGCGGCCCTCAGCGTCAGCAGCTCCGACCTTGAGAAGATCCAGCCCGGGGGTCTTGGTGAAGAATCATTGGAGGAGGAAGAGGACAGAGAGGAGCCGGGCTGGGCGAACCTTGAATTTTTGCTTTCTGTGACTTCGTACTTTTCCCTTTCTTTTTGTAACTGACCCCAGGTTAGATTTTGTAATCATTCTAAAGTTCTTAATGAAAAGGAGTTACTTTTGCAAATATCTTGTTTCTTCTCTACTTACGAGTATTATGTATGTCGGGAACGCCGCGGCAGGTCTTAGGCATGAGGGTAGCCAAATAGGTTTGTAGAAACTCGCGCTACTAGATAGGCTCATAATTAGCCGGGGTAGCATGGCGCTGGCTACGGCCGTCTAGGAACGCCTTTGGAGTTCTCCCACAACTTAGAGAGTCCTCACTGAGGCAATCCACTCACAGCTAGAAAGATCCTTCCTCTAAACTGTCTTTCGTGTCTTGTCTACTTCCTTGACAATAACTTGGATGAGTCGACAAGAATCCAGATTGCCAACTAAACTTTCGAATCATCTAGTCCGTGTGGACTCATCGAAACAGCTTGAACATGCATTGGGCTATAAGATTTGAGAAGGCGTCCTTGGAGGCTGACTCTGAAGGCTATTCTAGTGGGCGAAGTCCGTTGGGGATGGCACGGAACTGAGCAGCGTCCCTTTAGCCATAGCGCCGATGAGCTCTGGCCTTGACCCGTCTTGGGGACTCGCGCGCCGAAGCCAAGTCCGATATGGGTGGCCGGGGCAAGGCCGACCCGAATAGGTCGGGGCGAAAGCCTAAGGCCGGTACCGGGGCGGAAGCGGGTGCCCACCAATCAATTGGCCCTTAGCTGTTGAGGTAGACTTGGAGCTGCCGAGGCAAAATTGCGGCCATCCGAAGCCCTTTAGACCCTGGAGGGCGACCTGAGAGCTGAGAGTCATCAGGTTCCTTTTGAAACGCCTCGGAGGTTTAGGAACCGCTGCGAGAGGCGACTCGTCCGGTTACGAAGCCTTAGGATCTTGAACCTACTCAGGGGCACCACCGTGCCGGGGCTGAGTGGTGTCCATGGGCCGCGATGCCGGTGAGGTCCTTTTGAACCGCCTCCGGGGTTTAGGAACCGCTGCGAGGGGCGACTTGTCCAGTTACGGAGCCTTAGGGTCTTGAACCTACTCGGGGGCACCGCCGTACCGGGGCCGAGTGGTGTCCCATAGGCCGCGATGCCGGTGAGGTCCTTTTAAACCGCCTCGGGGGTTTAGAAACCACTGCGAGGGGTGACTCATCCGGTTACGGAGCCTTAGGGTCTTGAACCTACTCGGGGGCACCACCATGCCGGGGCCGAGTGGTGTCTCATGGGCCGCGATGCCGGCAAGGTCCTTTTGAACCACCTCGGGGTTTAGGAACCACTGCGAGGGACAACTCATCCGGTTACAGAGCCTTAGAGTCTTGAACCTACTCAGGGGCACCGCCGTGCTGGGGCCGAGTGGTGTCCCATGGGCCGCGATGCCGGCGAGATCCTTTTGAACCGTCTCGGGGGTTTAGGAACCGTTGCGAGGGGTGACTCATCCGGTTACGGGGCCTTAGGGTCTTGAACCTACTTGGAGGCACCGCTGTGCTGGGGCCGAGTGGTGTCCCATGGGCTGCGATGCCGGCGAGGTCCTTTTGAACCACCTCGGAGGTTTAGGAACCGATGCGAAGGGTGACTCGTCCGATTACGGAGCCTTTGGGTCTTGAACCTACTCGGGGGCACCGCCGTGCCGGGACCGAATGGTGTCCCATGGGCCGCGATGCCGGCGAGGTCCTTTTGAACCACCTCGGAGGTTTAGGAACCGCTGCGAGGGATGACTCATCCAGTTACGGAGACTTAGGGTCTTGAACCTACTCAGGGGCACCGTCGTGCCGGGGCTGAGTGGTGTCCCATGGGCCGCGATGTCGGCGAGGTCCTTTTCTGAGATCTGGTCTTTAGACATGGGGAAGAAACAGCTTCGGTAATGAAGAAGATCCTTTATTGCTCATAGCGCAAAGAGATACATCATTGATAATATCGACGGAGGTTGTCCGCGTTCTAGGTACGCGAGATGGGTCGGCCGTTGAGTTCTTCAATTCGGTATGCTCCTTGACGGAGCACCTCGGTGATGCGGTAAGGACCTTCCCAATTAGCAGACAGTTTGCCCCCCTCCATCGGCTTAGACACTTCAGCCTTTCTTAAAACCAGATCTCCAAGGTGAAACACTTTGGGACGGACCCGAGCGTTATAATACTTGGCTGCTTGCTGGCGAAAAGCTGCCATACGTAATCGCGCCCGATCATGTGACTCGTCAATGAAGTTGGGGTTAGCTCTTAGCTAGGTAGAGTTGTCTTCCTCGCTGTAGGACTCCACTCGCGGGCTCGGCAATCCGATCTCCACAGAGATGACCGCCTCGGACCCGAAGGCTAGGCTAAAGGGGTTTCGCCTATCGGAGCCCTCGGAAAGCTCTTCTACCCACCGGCCTTTGGATCCATCCAGCCGAGTTCTGAGTCCCCTGAGGATGGTACAGTTCATGACCTCGGCCTCCCCATTGGTTTGTGGGTGGCCGACAGAGGTGAATCGGTGGTGGATACCCAGTTCGTCGTAGAAAGTTCTGAATGTGGCGTTGTCGAACTGGCGGCCATTGTCGGTGACGAGAGTGTGAGGTAGGCCGAAGCGGCATATTACTGACTTCAGAAAAAGGCTTTGACTTTGCTCTCAGTGATTTTAGCCAATGCCTCGACTTCAACCCATTTGGTAAAGTAGTCGATGGCGACAATCAGGAACCTCCGTTGTCCCGAAGCAGGGGGGAATGGTCCAAGGATGTCCATTCCCCACTGAGCAAAGGGCCATGGGGCCGAGAGTGGATTCAAAGGGACAAAAGGTTGATGCTGGATATTTGTGGCACTAGCAGCCGTCACACTTCTGGACTAATTTGGCTGCATCATCCCTCATGGTAAGCTAAAAATACCCTTGACGGAGGGCCTTTTGGGTCAGGACCTTCCCCCTAAGTGATTCCACAGACGCCCTCATGAATTTCTCTGAGGATGTAATCGGTATCGGTAGGTCCTACATACTTGAGCAGGGGGTAAGAAAAAGATCTCCAGTACAGGCGTTCGTCCAGGAGGGTGAATTTGGAGGCTTTCCACTTGAGTAGCCTGGCTTCGTCACGATTGTCAGGAAGAGTACCATCCGTGAGGTACCAAATGTAGGGGTCCATCCAGGTTGGCTCTTGGGTTAGTGGGAGGACCTCTTCTTTGCCTTCTATGCTGAGCCTTTCCAAGTGCTCGATGTAGGCGTCCCTTGTGAAGCCGCCGGCAGAGGTGGCTAACCGGGAGAGGGTGTTGGCCTTGGCATTCTCACTCTGAGGGACGTAGCTGATGCTAAAATAAGAGAGTGGAGAGACTAAGAGCCGGACCTTGCCCAAGTACTGGGCCATGGTGGGGTCACACGCCTCGTACTCTCCGTTGATTTGCCTGGAGACGAGTTGCGAGTCAGTAAAAGCTCTGAGGCATTGTATTCCAAACTCCCAAGTGAGCCTTAGCCCTGCTAGTAGGGCCTCGTACTCGGCCTGATTATTAGTGGCTTTGAATAGGAACCGGAGGGCACATTCCACCATTTCTCCATCTAGGCCCGCAAGAATGAGACCAACGCCGCTTCCTTGGGAGTTCGAGGCGTCATCCACGTGAAGGATCCAGGACTCCCCGCTGCTGTCTGGCTCAGCAACAGGTTGCTCCATGGGCGCCTCTTCGGTCGGCTCCTCTGCACAAGTGCACTCGATCAAAAAATTGGCTAGGACCTGGGACTTCAGGGCGGACCGAGCTTGAAATGAGAGATCGAACTCTCCCAACTTGATGGCCCACTTAGCTAGTCGGCCAAGGTATCTGGTCGAGCCAGAATGGCTTGGAGGGGCTGGTCTGTGAGCACTACGATAGGATGGGCTTGAAAATATGGGCGGAGACGCTGAGCAGAGACGCTCAAAGCAAAGATGACTTTCTCTGTCTTGGAGTATCTGACTTCTGCATCATGAAGAACCTTGCTCACATAGTACATGGGTCTCTAGGTCCCGTCATCGTCAAGACACACCAGACGGAGCTAACAGCCTCCGAAGAGGCGGCAAGGTAGAGAAAAAGGCTTTCTCCATCTTTTGGCTTTGACAAGAGTGGCAGGGAGGACAGGAACACCTTCAAGCCGTCGAAGGCCCTTTGACAATTATCTGTCCATTCGAAGCTGTTCACCTTCCGCAGGGCTTTGAAGAAGGGCAAGCATCACTCGGCCGAATTGGAGAGGAAGCGGCTTAGAGCCACCACCCTTCCCGTGAGTCGCTGCACTTCCTTCTTGCTGGATGGAGGCCTCATATCTAGGATGGCGCTGATCTTCTCAGGGTTCGTCTCAATCCCTCGCTGGGTCACCATGAAGCCTAAAAACTTGCCTGTCGTGACGCCGAAAGCACATTTTTGGGATCTAGTTTAACTTGGAAACGATGGAGATTGTTGAAAGTTTCTTCTAGGTCGGAGACGTGGTCGGAGGCGCGGGTGCTCTTGGTTAACATATCATCCACGTAAACCTCCATGTTCCAGCCTAGTTGATCTTGGAAGACTTTGTTCATCAACCTTTGGTAGGTTGCCCCTGCATTCTTAAGACCGAAGGGCATCACCTTATAGCAATAAATGCCTTTCTCTGTCACGAAGACATGTGCTCCTCATCGCCAGGGTCCATCTTTATTTGATTATATCCGGAGAAGGCATCCATGAAGCTGAGGAGTTCATGGCCAGAGGTGGAATCTACCAGCTGGTCGATCCAGGGTAGAGGAAACTATCTTTCGGGCACGCCTTGTTCAGGTTGGTGAAGTCGATGTAGATCCTCCAGCTCCCGTTCACCTTTCGCACCATGACCACATGGCCAGCCAGCTAGGGTAATGTGCCTCTCGAATATGACCGGCGCTGAGTAGCTTGTTGACCTCTTCGTCAATGGCCTTTTGTCGTTCGGGAGCGAAGCTTCTCTTTCTTTGACGGATCGGACGACACTTTGGGTCAATATTGAGCTTATGCGTGATCACCTCTGGAAGGATGCCGGGCATGTTAGATGCCAACCAGGCGAATATATCCGAGTTGGCCTATAGGAAGGCCAGGGGACGGTCGCGATATTCTGAAGGGAGGAGCCCGCCGACACACACAGTCTTCGTCAGGTCATCTCTAAGGGGAAAAGTTAGGAGCCGCTCGGTCGGCTCTCCTCCTTTGCTGGACTCTCTAGGGTCGAGCGCCTCCGAGGCCGGCTCGGCCTCTTGGGGACTGGACGCTGTGTGATAGCAAGGCAAGACCGAGTTGACTTCGCCCCACATCTCTCCGACACCTCCACTAGTGGAGAACTACACAAGCAAACATCGAGTGGAGATGACTGCATCCAACAAATTTAGGCCTGGTTGTCCGAGGATGGCATTGTATGCCAGAGGAACCTGCACGACCAAAAACTTCATGATGACCGTGCTTTGGCACGGTGGTGCTCCGGTTGTCACTGGCAAGGGTATTTCGCCCTCGACCCTCACTGAATCCCCTATAAACCGACTAGAGGGGCCATCACAGGCTGGAGAGAGTCAAGAGATAATCTCATCCGAACAAATGCGTCATAGGTAAGGATGTCAGCTGAGCTGCCACTATCAACTAATATCCTTTTTACAGGGTGCTTGGCGATCGTCATGGAGACGACGATGCCTTCATTGTTTACATTTTCAACCACCGATGACCCCCTTCTAGGAATTACATTGTCTGGCTCCTCCTCCCTTCTCGGCCGCTTGGATGAAGGAGTTGCCCCCCAAGACACCATCCCGACCGTTCGCTCCATGGGGGCGTTGTCGACTATGGCCTGGAGAGGCGAGGGCCCCATGAGGGCCGGTAGTGGCAGTGGCGCCTTCTGGATATACTTTCCAAGGTAGCTCCGTTGGATGAGCTTCTCAATAGCACGCTTCAAATTGTAGCAACTGTTGGTGTCATGGCCGTAGTCCCGGTGGAAGCGACAGTAGCGGCTTTTGTCTCGGGGTGCCCTTCTTCATGGAGGAGGTCGTTGGAGGTAGAGGTGGGCACTGGGCTGTGCCGCCCATTGCACGGCACGACCCAGGCCCTGATGGGCCATGCTAGGCACGGCCCGACACTGCTACAGTACCGGGCCGTGCCGGCACGACCAGTTTACCGGGCCGTGCCGGGCTCAGAAAATTTTTTATGTTGGCCCAGCACGGCACGGCCCATGACGGGCCTGGGCCGGCCGTCGTGCCGTGCCGACACGACCCACCTGGGCTGGCACGGCCCCCTGGGCTGGCACGGCCCACTTGGTCGTGCCTGGCACGGCCCAGGTGGGCCTGAGCCATGCCCGGCACGGCCCAGTGGGCCTGAGCCATGCTCGGCACGGCCCAGGTGGGCCTGAGCCGTGCCAGCCCATGTGGGCCATGCCAGGCACGGTCCAGGTGGGCCTGGGCCGTGCCAGCCAGGTGGGCCGTGCCAGGCACAGCCCAGGGGGCCTGGGCCGTGCCAGGCATGACCCAGGTGGGCCTGGGCCATGCCAGGCATGGCCCACCTGGGGCCTGGCCCATGAACAGCTCAAATAAAAAAATTTATAAAAAATATTTTTTTTTGATAAATTAAAAATTATTAGGAATAAAAAAAATTTATTAATATAAAGCCACCATAATGGTGGGGGGTTTGGCATAGACCCCTACCAGTTTATTAATTTAAAATTAAATGGTACAGAAGGGAGGGGGCTAGGCCTGACCTCTAGAACATACAATAAGTAAGAAGAAAAAATCGAAGATCGCAACCATCGGATCATCGCCGATCGGATGGATCGCAACCGTTGGATCAATCATCGCTGACGGGATCATAGCTTGGATCGATCGCAATCGTCGGATCGTCTCCGATTGGATAGATCGCAACCGTTTGATCGATAATAGCAGATCAGGATCATGGCATGGATCGATCGCAACCATTGGATTGTCTTGATCAGATCGATCATCGCCGATCGGGATCATGGCTTGGATCGATCGCAATCATCGAATCGTCGCTGATCGAATGGATCGCAACCGTCAGATCGATCATCGCCGATCAGGATCATGGCATGGATCGATCGCAACCGTCGAATCGTCTCCGTCAGATCGATCGCAACCGTCAGATCGATCATCCCTGATTGGGATCATGGCTTGGTCGATCGCAGACATCGGATCATCTCCGATCAGATGGTCGCAATAGTCCGATTGATCATTGTCGATCGGGATCATGGCTTAGATCGGTCGCAACATCGGATCGTCTCCGATCGGATGGATCGCAACTGTTGGATTGATCATCATCGATCGAGATCATGGCTTGGATCGATCGCAACCGTCGGATCATCTTCGATCAGATTGATCGCAACCGTCGGATTGATCATCGCCGACCGGGATCATGGCTTGGATCGATCCATACGTCGAATCATCTTCGATCGGATGGATCGCAACCGTCGGATTGATCATCGCCGATCGGGATCATGGCTTGGATCGATCGCAGACGTCGGATCATCTCCGATCAGATGGATCGCAACTGTCGATTGATCATCGCCGATCATGATCATGGCTTGGATCGATCGCAGGCATCGGATCGTCTCCGATCGGATTGATCGCAACAGTCTGATGATCATTGTTGATCAGGATCAGGCTTGTATCGATCGCAACCATCAGATCGTCTCCGACGATGGATCACAACTGTTGGATTGATCATCGCCGATCGGGATCATGGCTTGGATCGATCGCAACCATCGGAACGTCTCCGATTGGATGGATTGCAACCATCGGATCGATCATCCCCGATCGGGATCATGGCTTGGATCGATCGCAACCGTCGGATTGTCTCCGATCGAATGATCGCAACAATTTAATCGATCATCGTCGATCGGGATCATGGCTTGGATCGATCGCAATCGTCGGATCCATCATCGCCGATCAGGATCATAGCTTCGATCAGCTGGCTGGTGCCTAGGTGCACAGTGTGCTCCTGGCACCGTGCCATGGCACGGCCCTTGGCACGGCCTATAAAATGGCCCAGCAAGGCCGTTCTGTCATGGCCCAGAAGGGCCATTTTGGCACGGCCCAGCAACGGCCCAGCTGGGCCGTGCCGAATTTGAATTTTTTTTAGTGGGCCGTGCCTGGCACGGCCCATTTGTTAATGGGTCGTGCCAGGCACGGCACGGTAATTTTTCTGGCACGACGGGCCTGGGCCGTGCCTGGCACGCACGGCCCAGTGCCCATGCCTAGTTGGAGGTAAGGCTCGCCCTCAATCTCAATGAGGATATGAGAGCGAGGAGCAAGAAGAGGCGTAAGCTTGCCCTCCCGAGGGGCAAGGCTTCGACGTTCACGGTCCGACCGGCGGGGCGGTTCGGGCCGTCGGGAGCGAGAAGGTCGCTTGGCTCCGGACGGGCAAGCGTGTGGCTGGATCCCCTCGAGGACTCTCGGTGGGTGAGGTTGGCTTCATCCACACGAATGTACTTCTGGGCTCGGAGGAGGAGGTCGGAGTAGGAGCCCGAGGGCTTTTATCCAGAGAGAAGGTGAAGCGGGATGGGAGAAGCCCCCGTATCAGGGCTAACGTCGCCACTGCGTCGTCCAGGTGATAAACTTTGAGGGCAGCAGTCTTAAACTGGGCCACAAAATCCCGCAGTGACTCTCCCTCCTTCTGACGCATGGAGAAGAGGCTGTTAGCGACCTTCGAGATCCATCGGCAAGCATCAAAATGCGCCAAAAGGCCCTTTCTAGCTCTTGAAAGGAATCGATGCTGTGAGGGGATAGGCATGAGTGCCAGGCACGTGTAGCTTTCCGCAGAGTGGCGGGGAAAGCCTGCATAGAAGGGCATCCATGGCACCCTAGACCTGCATCATGGCCTTGTAACTCTCGAGATGATCGAGAGGATCCGTCGTACCATCGTACGGATCTATTTGAGGAAAACAAAATCTGAAGGGTACGGGCTCCTCCAATATCCGGTGAGTGTAGGGAGGACGAGTGTCATACTCCTCCTTCGGCTGGTTGTTGATTCTCTTGGTGAGCTCATCCAGTCATCGGCGGTATTCATCCAGACGATCCTCCGCCTGGCGATTGATTGTAGGGGTCCTCTTGAGTGGCTCGGAGGACGAGGAAGAAGAAGAAGATGGGAAGGATGCGGGAGGTGAGATTTCCTCCTTGGCTCCTCCTGGCACCGTGGCTCCGGTGGAAGCTTGCTCGGACCATAGTCGGGGGATCGTGGCTTGCTCGGGCCACAGTCTGGGGATCGTGGCCGCTTGAGGGGCTCACGACGAGGCTTCCTAGGAGAAGCCCGACGACGATTGGCCGCTCTCTGGGGAGAGCCTCCCATTGTAGACTGCTGACTAGCAGGAGGAGCGGTCTGATGCTAGGTGGACACGGATTGCTGCTGCTGAAGTCCATAGACCATGGCGGTGAGAGTTTGGACTTATTGAGTAAGGGCCGCTAGCTGATCAGCTGGGGCAGATGCATCTGGTGGTGGGCAGGCAACAGGGGGATCGGCAGCAGGGAGGTTGGCATCCTGCTGCCTAGCTGGGGGATTCCCCTCGGGGCAACTGATAAAAGCATCCTGAGCCCATGTCATCACCATCGTTGAGTGAGGGAGAATGAAGTATCTTTCTTTCTTTTCCTTCCTCCCCTTCCTAGCGCGCCAATTTGATGACACCCGATCACCGGAATTGAGCGCTGGGAAAATTGATCTGGTCGCCGATGAAATCCTCGCCTAGCTGGTCAACCTGCAAGAAGTCCCGGGACCGGAGGGGTTCTCCGGTAGGGACCCTCCGACGCCCAAGTCAGCGGTCGAGGTCATAGCTGAGGAAGAGCTCGAGAGAGCTCTTTAAGGCAGAGAAAGCTCTTAAGAGACAGAGTTTCCCTGAGGTAGTAGAGTGAGAAGGTGCTAATGTTCGCATACCTGAATCCCTCGCAGACTTACCCTTTTATAGGTAGTTGAGACCTGCATGGGGATTATCCCATGACATTCCATGAGGGAGAGATGTCTGCGGGACACGTGGGGGGTTACGTGAATTTAAGGCTGATTGGTGGGTCCTGTCCCATCGAAGAGGGAAGCCAGCGGTTGGTGGGCCAAGTCCCATCAGTCGGTGGAGCCAGCCGGTAGGTGGGCCTGGTCCCATCGATGGCGTGGCCAGGCAGTAGGTAGGCCTGGCTGCGTCAGGCTGCGCTAATCAGAAGGTTGGTGGTCCTGGCAGACATGGGGCCGACCTGAAGAGGTCGGGGCCGCCTCGGCTGACTTGGAGATGTCGGGCCCGACGGGGTCGACCTGAAGAAGTCGGGGCCGCCTCGGCTGGCTTGGAGATGCCGGGGCCGATGGGGCCGACCTGAAGAGGTTGGGGCCGCCTCGGCTGGCTTGGAGATGCCGGGGCCGATGGGGCCAACCTGAAGAGGTTGGGGCTGCCTCGACTGGTTTGGAGATGCCGGGCCAACGGGGCCGACCTGAAGAGGTCGAGGCCGCCTTGGCTGGCTTGGAGACGCCGGGGCCGATGGGACCGACCTGAAGAGGTCGAGGCCGCCTCGATTGGCTTGGAGATGCTGGGCAGAGGCGGCCCGACCTGAAGCCGAAGGGGCCGACCTGAAGAAGTCGGGGCCGCCTCGGCTAGTTTGGAGACGCCGGGGCCGACCTGAAAAAGTCGGGGCCGCCTCGGCTGGTTTGGAGATGCCGGGGCCTACGGGGCCACCTGAAGAGGTCGAGACCGCCTCTGTTGGTTTGGAGACGCCGAGGCCGATGAGGCCGACCTGAAGAGATTGGGGCCGCCTCAACTGGCTTGGAGATGCCGGGGCCTACGGGGCCATCTGAAGAGGTCGAGACCGCCTCTATTGGTTTGGAGACGCCGAGGCCGATGAGGCCGACCTGAAGAGATTGGGGCCGCCTCAACTGGCTTGGAGATGTCGGGGCCGACCTGAAGAAGTTGAGGCCGCCTCGGTTGGTTTGGAGACGCCGGGGCCATGGGGCCAACCTGAAGAGGTCGGGGCCGCCTCGGCTGATTTGGAGATGCCGGGGCCGACGTGATGCGATCGTGCCACGTGGTTGATTTTGCCATGATTACCCTTGTGGCTTTATTAGCTACATCATTAGCCACATCAATAAATATTAGGTTTAGTATTTGAAATACTAAATTTAAGTTGTTTTAGTTATTTTAAATATCTATCAATTATAAAAAGTTTTGAATTTCAAATGATTTTCTTATATAATAGAATTGATTCAAAGTTAATTTATTAAAAAAATAGACCAATAATGAAGATTCTCTGAGGTGATGGGATGGGAACCATAAGAATAAAGATGAAGGAAAAAAAAAAAAAGAATCGAATGAAGAGCAGGAGCAAAGGCCGGGATTACATCATTCGTTCTAAATCCATTTCGTTATTCCAATGGGCAATTGCCTCAGCCCTGATGCCGCCCCCTCTGTAGGAACATGAACCAAAAATTTCCCAGTTCAGTCAAGGTTGGCCAAAGCATATCATAAAGACAAAACGAATTAACTTCGTGATTTTGTGAATCATAAAAATTCTAGGATAATAATAATAATAATAATAATAATAATAATAATAATAATAAGGGGAAGACGAAGGGCCCTCTCAATGTGAGCGTTCCATAGCTTTGGTCCGTTTTGGAAGCTTCTAAATACACCACAAAAATTACTCTCCACACCTATATTTTTTTTTCAAAAAATCTAATTTGCCCCATTATGTAACGATCATTGTACCCTCAAAATTTTCTTTCCACACCCCATCACGAACAAACCCTCCCTTCATCATTGTTCATCCTATAAGAGCCGAACAAAGGCTATTTGGCCGGCCAAACAAAGAAGTCAAACAGAGCAAATTTAAAAAATAATGAAAAAAAAAAGAAAAGCAAACGAAGCCGCCGGGAGGACGGAGCCAAACACTATTTCGCTCATCGTCGGAAAGGAAACGGAGCCGGATGCTGTCGCCGCTCGCCACCGAAGAGGAAGGAAAGTCGGAGCTAAGGGGGCCGAAGCGGCTGGGGCCAGAAAGAGGAGTAGGGGGAGCCAATTGACGAGGGCCACCGCTACTGCCGTCGCTGTCGTCGTTGCTACCGTAGCTAGCCACTGTTGGTCAGAGAAGGAGAAGGGAAGAAGAAGAAGGAAAAAAGAAGAGGAGCGGCCGGGTGGGGTAAGGGAGAGGGTAGTTTAGAATATTTTTTGGTATAGAAAAAAAATTGCTTTCCACACCCTCGAATTTAAAAAAAAAATTAAAAAATTTAAGAATTTGGAGAGCAATTTTTGCAATATATTTAAAAGCTTTCGTACCTTTCCTCTTGCTTAAAGCAAGAAAAATAAATATTTCATACTTGACCCGTTAGAGACATTATTTAGTTAAAGAAACAAATACAGGAAACAAAGTTCCTTGACATATTGAATTATTTGGGCTATGTAAAAGTCTACTTAATGTTTTTTTTTTTTTGTCCTCTTCTACATTTTAAACTAGCTTAGCCACCCTCCATTTGCATCTCAACCACTATTTTAGCTTCCTATGTTCACCCCTACCAATGGGATAAAGACTTTGTCATCACCATTCACATTCATCCCTACCTTATTTTTAATAAGATCTTCACCTTTATTCTTACGAGGATTCCTATCACTGCCTATATTATTTTCATTCTCATAAATATTCTTATTTTGCTGGAACCTCATCTCAGTCAACCCTATTTTTAACATCAAAATATTTATTTATTTTTATTTTAATTACTACTCACTATTTTAAAATAAAATAAGCATTAAGTTTCATACAAAAAATAAAATATATTTAAATAAATTTATTATAATTGCAAATTTTATAGACTACTTTATAAGAAATACGTTAAACCATAATCTCAAAAACTATAATAACACAAGTCTAAGGTCATAAACTATTTCACAAGAAACAAACATGTTGAGTCTCAATAAATAGAAACAAGGTGGGGGCATGATATTTTAAAACTATGTGTGGGGTGATATTTTTGTAATATTAAAATAATATAATAGTATTAAGTAATAGAAAATATATGGGGATCATGCTGAATGAGAATTGAAATCCTTGGAGTGGAAGTGATGACGCCCGATCATTGGTTCTGAACGTCGGGAGAAGGAAGCAGATTGATTAGCGGATCCTTATTTCACCGGGCTGCCTGTAAAAAGTCCCAGGACCGGAGGGATGCTCCAGTGGGGACCCTCCGATGCTCAAGTTAGCAACCGAGGTCACAGCTGAAGAAGAGCTCGAATGAGTTCTTTTTAGGATGAGAAGAGTCCACAGAGAGGAGGAATTCCCCTCTGGTATTGGGATAGCAAGTCTTTAAGTTTTTCGTACCTGATTATTGAGTGAATTCACCTTTTTATAGGGGTTGACACTTGCATGACCACGTGGGATTCCATGAAAAAGGAATGTCCGCGGAGTTCTTGGGGTTGCATAAATCTGGGCCGGTTGGTGGGTCCTGTCCCATCGAAGAGGGAAAAAATGGCGGTTGGTGGGCTACGTCCCATCAGCCAGTGTGGCTATCAAGTAGTTTGGTCCACTCCCATCAGCGGCGTGGCTAGTTGGATCTGGCATTGTCAGGTGGCGCAGATCAGAAAGTTGGCAGCCTAAACCGCCAGGGCTGTACTGGGGCCGACTTGAAGAAATCGGGGGCGCCTTGACTCTCCTAAGGTCACCGAGGCTGAGCTGGGCCAACCAGGGATGGTCGGGGCCAACTCTACCGACTAGGAGGTATCGGGGTGGGGCCGACCAGGAATGGTCGGGGCTGACTCGATGGGCTTGGAGATGCCGGGGCCGAGCGGGGCCGACTCGACGGGCTTGGAGACACCGGGGCTGAGCGGGGCCGACTAGGAATGGTCGGGGCCGATTCGGTGGGCTTGAAGACGCCGGGGCCGATCGGGGCCAACCAGGAATGGTCGGGGACGACTCGGCAGGCTTGGAGACGCCGAGGCCGATCGGGGCCGACCAGGAATGGTCGGGGCCGACTCGGCGGGCTTGGAGATGTCGGGGCCGAGTGGGGCCAACCAAGAATGGTCGGGGCCGACTCGGCGGTCTTGGAGATGCCGGGGCCGATCAAGGCCGACCAGGAATGGTCGGGACCGACTCGGCGGGCTTGGAGACGCCGGGGCCTATCGGGGCCGACCAGGAATGGTCGGGGCCGACTCGGCGGGCTTGTAGACGTTGGGGCCGTACTAATGTTTTGCCGAACTTGCCCTTGTGGCTATACCAGCCACATCATATGCCCCCCCGCCTCTGAGCACTAAGGACTACATGCCTGCAGTCCTTTGGGCGAAAGGGGCGCAAAAATTTAAAAAATGATTGCCTCCTTAGTGTGCTTTCAATGGCTTGATGAGCTGGCGCTTCGTCCTGAGGCAGTGTCACCTCGAAGATCTTCTGCAATCATGCGGTAGGTGGGGGCTGACGTTGGCGTCGGACGCTGTGGAGAGGAAGCTCATTGGGGAATGGAAAAAGGCAAGGTCATCATTGCTTGCTTCTCGCTTTCTATGCTCCGCGATTGGTCGGGGATCACGCTCCTCGGGACGAATCGAGGTGGCACGTCTCGGGCGCATGCAAGATTTCTGGTTGGTAGCCCTTGGCGCAATAGATGTGTGCCACGTGGCGGGATCTCGAGCGTCGCTGGCCGAAGATGGAGGGTATAAAAGCATTTCAAGAGCTTGGGAAAACTTTTATGCTGCCATTGCTTTCTTCCACCTTCTTCTTCCCTGAGCTCTTCTGCAACCTGAGCCCTCCTAACTCCCAGGTCAGTTTCATTCTTTACCTCACCCATGGACCGTCGTGCCATTAGGAAGGTAAGAGACCCGTAGAAGAGTCTTCCCATTCCAGTAGTGAAAACTGGGCCCCTTTAGCTAGCCAAATGCCTCGGCCGGTGGGCAGCATCACCATCTGCGACCGATCGAGGGCGATAGGACCTCCGTCCACCTCAGGTTCCTCTATGAGGGCAATCCCTGTGTCCTCCCGCCGTCCGGCACTTCCTCCGGCGGTGAGTTCTGATCCAGCAGGTCCAGCGGGGGTGGCCTAAACCATGACCCCTGAGGATGTAGAGGCCGTTAGGGCTAAGTACCTGATCCCTGATTTCATCGGCCTGTCCGCACTGGGGCCCAAAGATAGGGTGACCTCTGACCACCCCGGTCGGGTCGCTATATATGAGGAGTTCTTCCGATGCGGACTGCACCTTCCTTTCCATCCTTTTTTCCTAAACCTCTTAGATAGGTATAGGTTAGTGCCAGCACAGTTGACTCCAAATTCGATCTGGATCATCTGCACCTTCGTTATTCTTTGCTACTTCCAGGAGGCCCGGCCAGGGCTGTCTCTATTCCGAGCATTCTATAAGCTCCGCCGTCAGGGTGAGGGGGCCTGGTGGGCATTTACCACCAGGCCGGGTAGAGCCTTCCCTTTAGGTCTCCCATCCAAAATTAGGGGATGGAAACCTCGATTCCTTTTTGCCCATGTCGAGGGGGTAAGGGCTGCTTGGAGGGAGCCAGACACTAGTTCCAATGATGATTCCACCGTAAGGGATAGGGATAGGAAACTATTCACCCAATTGTCTAATTGCCAAATCCCCGGCTACAAGGAACTCCTGTCCAAGGAGAAACTTGGTAGAGGCTGAGTTGGCCCCGACGGCTGGTGAGCTTGACGTCCGACTTCTTCTGTCTCGACCCAAGATTTGCTGTTCGCCATTGCTAATGCATGTCACCCTTTCGGTGCAGCGATGAAGGTCTTCGCCAGCGATTTTGAGGCTGCCTTGAGGCAAAAGAGGCAGGCGACCGGAGAGACGTCCAGGCCAGCGAAGAGGATTTGAAGAAGGGAGCTGGCCAGGTCAATTGAAGCCCTCACGGCCCCGACGCCTACGGAAGAGCCGGCTGAGAAGAAGCCGATTAAAGGAGTGGTCCCGGAGCCGGTCGGGGCCAAAGTTGAAGAAGGAGAGACCCGGCCACCACTAAGCTGATGGTGGTGGTTTTAGATGAGGAGGAGGTTCCTGCCGCCGCCGATGTGCCCGAGGTGGGGCAGATCACAATCGCTACCGGCCCTCTGGCTACCGCAGAGCCAGGAGTGGAGAATGCTTCCTTAACCATCGGCGAGGGGGAGCCAGTCACCAGGGAGCCCCGGGCTGGGGCGCAGGTGACCAAGAAGCGGGGAGGCGAGCCGGGGAGCTCATCCCATCAATGGCGCGTTGCCCGACCCGCCCCCAGGTCGAAGGTCCGCAGGAGGAACTGACGCGGCCGGTCCTCATACCCAGCTCAATGGCGGATGCCGCACAAGCTTCCCACCTGCTGTCAGGAGTTCGGACTGCCAAGTCCGAGGAGGCAACGCGGGGATTGAGCCACTCTGTACTCATGGATATGATAATGGTTGTCGTTGTCCAAGTAATTTTTGAGCTTTCCTCATTTCTTTTGATGTTTCCACTTCCTATGGTCGATATGCTCTTTTCTACAGATAGCCAACGGTGCAATTGGCCTTCATGAGGCGTTGGTCCACTCCTCGGATACGCTTGTCAAGGCCATGGCACGGGCTGACAAATACAAGAAAGAGAGCATGGCGCAGTTCCAAAGCCTTGCTCGTCTTCATCAAGAGGCCTCGGCCCGGGAGGAGAGTCTGGCCGGCCGACTAAGGAGGTGGAGAGCCGGGCCTCCACAGCTGAGGCCAAGATGGAGCTGGCATCGGAAAGTTGAAGGCCGCCGCGGCACAGAATAAGGAGTTGACCCGGCGGCTCCAACGCACCAAGGAGGAAGCCCGGGCTGCTGCGGAGAGGGGGCTGCCGCGGAGAAGGCGGCGGTGGAGGCGGGCTCGGAGAAGGCAGGAGCAGTGGCCTGTGCTGATGAGGCCAGTGCCCGTGCTGAAGAGGTCGAAAGCAGGGCTTGGGAGGCCGAGGCGCGAGCCAAGGAGGCCAAGGCCAGGGTGCAGCGGGCTGAGGCCGAGGCGGAGTAGGCCGTCTCCAACTATAAGGCCTCGCCGAGTTCAAGCAGGAAGTCATCGAGGCCGGCCTCGATGCTTATGTCCAAGGCTTCGAGATGTGCAAGGTTAAAGTATCTGCGGCCCTCGAGATGAACATCTCTGAGCTTGATGACATCCGGCCTGGGGAGTCTAACGAGGAGCCAGCAGAGAAGGAGAACGAGAAGAAGCCCGGCCAGGCAAACCTTGAGGATCCACCGCCCATTTTTCTTTTTCTTTGATTCGTGTAACCGGCCTTAGGCCCAATTTTACTTCCCTTCAATTGTTAATGAAGAAGAACTTTTTTGCTGAAATTTCTTTATGTTTTGCTTCATCTGTTCCTTCTTCCTTTGGGAAAAACGCCTTACTGCGCAACCAGTGATTGAATGGGTCCCGTGCCTGTTGGTGAAGGGGGAGGGCTTTCCTCTGAAATGTTTTCTTAACTTTAAATGTTGCGCATATTGACAATGTCGTAGCCGAATCGCAGTTTTGGACTAGCCAATGCTCGAATGCATCTCCAGGATGTAAGCCGGCTATGTGGAAGGTCACTCGAGATGCCTTATGTCATTGTAGACTGTTCGAAGGGAGACTCATCTACACATGAATCCTCTGAAGGCTCAGAATGATCCATGGGCGACTTAGTGCCAAGATTAATCTTGAAGACGCTGGGACCGACCAGAAATGGTCGGGGCTGACTCGGCCTACTTAGGGATGCCGAGGCTGAGTGGGGTTGATCGGGGGAGGCCTACGCCGACTCGGTCAACATTGGAGATGCCTGGGCTAGTCGGGGCCGACCAGGAAAGGTCGGGGCCGAGCCGGCCGACTCGGAGTCTGTGAGGGCCAAACATGGCTCTTTAGAGTCGTCTCGATGGTCTAGGTTCTGTATAAGGGGCGACTCGACCGAGTACAGAGCTATTAGGGTCTTAACCGACTCGGGGGCACCGCCGTGCCGGGACCGAGTGGTGTCCCGTTAGCCGCGATGCCAGCGAGCTCCTTTTGAACACCTCAGGGGTTTGTGTGCTGCCCGAGTGGCGACTCAATCGGGTACGGAGCTGTTAGGGTCTTAATCGACTCGGGGCACCGCCATGCCAGGGCCGAGTGGTGTCCCGTTAGCCGCGATGCCAGCAAGCTCCTTTTGAACCATCTCGGGGGTTTTGTGCCGTCCAAGTGGCGACTTGACCGGGTACGGAGCTGTTAGGGTCTTAACCGACTCGAGGGCACCGCCGTGCCGGGGCCGAGTGGTGTCCATTAGCGCAATGCTGGTGAGCTCCTTTTGAACCACCTCGGGGGTTTGTGTGCCGCCCGAGTGGTGACTCGACCGGGTATGGAGCTATTAGGGTCTTAACCAACTCGGGGGCACCGCCGTGCCGGGGCTGAGTGGTGTTCCATTAGCCGCGATGCCGGCGAGCTCCTTTTGAACCACCTCGGGGGTTTGTGTGCCACCGAGTGGTGACTCGATCAGGTACGGAGCTGTTAGGATCTTAACCGACTTGGGGGCACCGCCGTGCTGGGCCGAGTGGTGTCCTGTTAGCCGCGATGCCAACGAGCTCCTTTTGAACCATCTCGGGGGTTTGTGCCCCCGATTGGCGACTACATCGGGTACAGAGCTGTTAGGGTCTTAACTGACTCGGGGGCACCGCCGTGCCGGGGCCAAGTGGTGTCCCGTTAGCCGCAATGCCGGTGAGCTCTTTTTGCGAGATCTGATCCTTGGATACATGGGAGAGTAGGCTGTGACATCGAAAGGGACCCCTTTATTGCTCATACTCCAGGGGAATACATCATTGATAATATTGGCGGAGGTTATCCGTATTCCAGGTACGTGGAATAGGTCGTCTGTCGAGCTCTTCTAGTTTGTATGCCCCCCGGTGAAGTGTCTCGGCGACGCGATAAGGACCCTCCCAGTTGGGGGATAGCTTGCCCCCCCTATAGGCTTGGATACCTCAGCCTTCCTCAAACCAAGTTCCACGACGAAAGACGTTGGGACGAACTCGGGCATTGTAGTACTTGGCCGCTCGCTGACGAAAGGTCGCCATGCGCAGCCTCGCCCGATCATGTGCTTCGTCGATGAAGTCTAGATTAGCCCGTATTAGTGCGGAGTTATTTTTCTCATTGAAGGACTCCACGCGCGGACTGGGCAGTTTGATCTCAACGGGAATGATGGCTTCAGATTCGAAGACGAGACTGAAGGGAGTCTCGCCCGTCGGGGCCCTGGGGGTGTGTGGTAAGCCCATATCATACTGGGGAGTTCCTCCACCCATCGATCCTTGGACCCATCTAGCCAGGTCCTGAGCCCTCTGAGGATGGTGCGGTTCATGACCTCGACCTCTCCGTTGGTCTGGGGGTGGCCGACAGAGGTGAATCGGTGATGAATGCCTAGCTCATCACAGAAAGCCTTGAATGCTTTATTGTTGAATTGGCGGCTGTTGTCTGTGAAGAGGGTATGAGGTAGGCCAAAAAGACATATGATCGACTTTCAGAAGAAGGCTTTGACCTTATTTCGGTGATCTTAGTCAGTGCCTCGATCTCGACCCATTTGGTGAAGTAGTCGATGGCGACTAGCAAGAATCTCCGCTGCCCTGAAGCTGGGGGGAATGGCCCGAGGATATCCATTCCCCATTGAGCAAAGGCTAGGGGGCCGAGAGCGGGTTCAGCGGGGTGGACGGTTGATGCTGGATGTGCGTGTGGCGCTGACAACCATCGCACTTCTAAACTAATTTGGCTGCGTCCTCCCTCATAGTGAGCCAGAAGTATCCCTGATGGAGAGCCTTCTGGCTAGGGACCTGCCCCCCCGATGATTTCCATAGATGCCTTTGTGGATTTCTCTGAGGATGTAGTCGGCGTCGGTGGGTCCTACATACTTGAGCAGGGGGTAGGAGAACGACCTTTTGTATAGACGCCCATCTAGGAGGACGAATTTGGAGGCCCTCCACTTGAGTAGCCTTGCTTCGTTGCGATCGTCAGGGAGAGTGCCGTCAGTGAGATAGCGGACGTAGGCATCCATCCATGTGGGCTCTTGAGTGAGCGGGAGGACTTCCTCGCCGTCCTCTATGCTGGGCCTTTCTAAGTATTCTATGTAAGCGTCCCTTGCCATGCCGTCGGCAGAGGTAGCCAGACGAGAAAGGATGTCGGCCTTGGCATTCTCACTCTGGGGAATGTAACTGATACTGAAGTAAGCTAACGGGGAGGTCAAGAGCCGAACCTTGCCCAAGTACTAAGTCATAACAGGGTCACGTGCCTCGTACTCTCCATTGATTTGCCCAGAGACAAGTTGCGAGTCTATGAAAGCCCTGAGACGCCTTATCCCGAACTCCTAGAATAGCCTTAATTCGGCCAGTAGGGCTTCGTACTCAGCTTGATTATTGATGGCTTCGAATAGAAACCGCAGGGCGCATTCCATCCTCTCTCCGTCCGACCCGGCAAGAATGAGGCCGGCGCCGCTTCCCTGAGAGTTTTGATGCGCCGTCCACATGAAGGATCCAAGTTTCTCCATCGCCGCTTGGTTCGGGCTCGCGTTGTTCCTTGGTAACTCCTCAGTCACCTCATCCGCCCAAGTGCACTCAAGTAGGAAGTCGGCTAAAACTTAGGACTTTAGAGCCGGTCGTGCTGGAAGGAGAGGTCAAACTCTCCTAGCTTGATAGCCCATTTGGCGAGTCGGCCTGAGGTATTCGGACGGGCCAGGATGGCTTGGAGGGGCTGGTCCGTGAGCACCACGATGGGATGGGCTTGAAAGTATGGGCGGAGACGTCGAGCGGAGATTATCAGGGCGAAGATAACTTTCTCTGTCTTGGAGTACCTAACTTCTACATCATGGAGGACCTTGCTCACATAATAGACGGGTCTCTGGGTCCCGCCAGTGTCAAGACGCACCAAGACCGAACTAACGGCCTCTGGAGAAGCGGCGAGGTAGAGGAAAAGGTTTTCCCCATCCCTTGGCTTAGATAGGAGCGGTGGAGAGGATAGAAACGCCTTCAACCCATCGAAGGCTCTCTGGCAGTCGTCTGTCCACTCGAAGCTGTTCACCTTCCGCAGGGCCTTGAAGAAGGGTAAACACCTCTCGGCCGATTTGGAGAGGAAATGACTCAGAGCCGCCACTATTCCCGTCAGTCGTTGCACTTCCTTCTTGCTGGACGGTGGCCTCATGTCAAGGATGGCGTGATCTTCTGGGTTTGCCTGATCCCCCGCTGGGTCACCATAAAACCTAGAAACTTGCCCGTCGTAACCCGAAAGCACACTTCTTGGGGTTCAGCTTGACTTGGAAACGATGGAGGTTGTTGAAGGTTTCCTCTAAGTCGGAGACATGATTGAAGGCGCAGGTGCTCTTTGTCAGCATGTCATCCACATAGACCTTCATATTCTGGCCTAGCTGATCTTGGAACACCCTGTTCATCAACCTCTAGTAGGTTGCCCCCGCATTCTTAAGGCCAAAAGGCATCACTTTGTAGCAATAAATGCCTTTCTTCGTCACAAAGGATGTGCTCCTCGTCATTGGGGTCCATTCTTATAGGATTATATCCGGAGAAGGCATCCATGAAACTGAGGAGCTCGTGCCTGTAGGTGGAATCCACCAGCTGATCTATCCTTGGCAGGGGAAAACTATCTTTTGGACACGCCTTGTTAAGGTCGGTGAAGTCGATACAAATTCTTCAGCTCCCACTTGCCTTTCGCACCATGACCACATTAGCCAGCCAGCTAGGGTAATGTGCCTCCCGGATGTGGCCGGCGCTGAGCAGCTTGTTGACTTCCTCATCGATAGCCTTTTGCCGGTCGGGAGCGAAGCTTCTCTTCCTTTGGCGGATTGGATGGTGCCTCGGGTCAATGTTGAGCTATGGGTGATCACCTCTGGAGGGATGCCCGGCATGTCAGACTAAGCTTAGAGAGCTTATGAATGTTGGCCAGGCATAGGCACGTTTATGCCAGTAAACTTGGGGGCTGATAACCTCTTAAGTTTGGGCGTGCTTGGGCTAATAACCCTTGTACGAGTGTTCTTGTGATCTGGTGGTTCGAAGGACTATAATCCTGAGACCACGTTCTCATCCTCAGGAGCTTACAAAATCCTACCAACCCAATCAAATCAATCTAGATCAAATCTCAAGATTCTAAGGAATAATTCGAAACCTAGAATCAAGGAGATTTGACGATACATGCCTAAAATAACTTAACTGAAAAGGAAACTAATCTTCTCAATCAAATCAAATCTAGATCAAATCTTCAAGATTCTAAGGAAACAATTCGAAACCATTCTAGAATCAAGGAGATTGACGATACATGCCTAAAACAACTTAACTGAAAGGAAAAAATCTTCTAGAGTTTAGGAGAAACATCCTNTTGGTCTCACCGTGCATCTCTTCGACTCCTTCACTAGTGGGGAACTGCACCAGTAAACGCTGGATGGAGATAACTGCATCCAAAAGATTGAGGCCTGGACGCCTGAGAATGGCATTGTACGCCAAGGGGACACATATAACCAAGAACTTCATGATCACTGTGCTTTGGCACGGTGGTGCTCCAGCCGTCACGGGCAAACATATCTCGCCCTCAACTTTTACTGAGTCCCCTGTGAACCCGACTAAGGAGCCACCATAGGTCGAAGGGAATCAAGATATAATCCCATCCGAACAAATGCATCGTAGGTAAGGATGTCAGATGAGCTGCCACTATCAACCAATATCCTCTTTACAGGGTGCTTGGCGATTGTCATAGAGACGACGATGCCTTCATTGTTTACATTTTCAACAACAGCAGATTCCCCCCCAGAAATTACATTATCCGGTGCCTCCTCCCCCTCGGCGCTTGGACGAAGGAGCTGCCCCCCAGGACACCATCCCGACTGTCCGCTCCGTGGGAGTGTTATCGATGGTGGCTTGAATAGGCGGAGGCCCCATAAGGGCCAGCGGCTGCGGCGCCTTTTGGACATACTTGCCGAGGTAGCCCCGCTGGATGAGTTCCTCTATGGCCCGCTTCAAACTGAAGCAACTGTCGGTGTCGTGGCCGTAATCCGATGGAATCGGCAATAACGGCTCTTGTCACGGGGAGGACCTTTCTTCATAGGAGGAGGGCACTGAAGATAAGGCTCGCCCTCGATCTCCATAAGGATGTGAGATCGAGGGGCGAGAAGGGGTGTGAGCATGCTCTCGTCAGGAACGGGGCTTCGACGCCTGTTGTCGGATCGGCGAGGTGGGTCGGACCGCCGGTGTCGAGGGGCTCCACTCAGCTCGGGCGAGCGGGCTTGTGGCTGGAGCTCCTCGAGGATTCTCGATGGGTGAAGTCAGCTTCATCCGCACGGATGTACTTCTGAGCCCGGAGGAGGAGGTCGGAGTAGGAACTCGGGGGCTTCTTGTCCAAGGAAAAGGTGAAGCAGGAGGAGTCCCCGCTTCAGTGCTAGCGTTGCCACCGCATCATCGAAATGGTAAACTTCGAGGGCGGCAGCCTTAAACCGGGACATAAAGTCCCGTAGCGCCTCCCCCTCCTTCTGGCGCATGGAGAAGAGGCTGTCCGCCACTTTTGGAATCGTCGGCAGGCATCGAAATATGCCAGAAAGGCCCTCTCTAGCTCTCGAAAGGAGTCGATGCTGTGAGGGAATATGCGCGAGTGCCACGCGCGAGCGGCCTTCCGTAGAGTGATGGGAAAAGCTTTGCAGAGAAGGGCATCCGAAGCGCCTTGGACTTGCATCATTGCTTTATAACTCTTAGATGGTCGAGAGGATCTGTTGTACCGTCATACGGATCTATCTGGGAAAAATGAATCTGGAGGGGACAGGCTCCTCCAATATCCGGCGGGTGTAAGGAGGACGGGTGTCAAACTCCTCCTCGGTTGACGATTGATCTTCCTGGCAAGTTCATCCAGTCGCCTATTGTACTCGTCCAGGCGCTCCTCCGCCTGGCAGCTGATTGTCGGGGCCCTCCGAGATGGCTCGGAGGAGGAAGAAGAGGAAGAAAAAGAAGGAGAAGGACGCGGGAGCCGGGACTTCCGCTTTGGTTCCTCCTGATGACGCGGCTCAGGAGGAAATTTGCTGGGGCCACAATCAGGGGACCGTGGCCGCTTGGGGGGCTCACGGTGAGGCTTCCTAGGGAAAACCTGACAACGGCCGGCTTCTCGCTGAGGAGAGCCTCCCCTTGCTGACTGTTGACTGGCGGGGGAGCAGTCTGGTGCTGGGTGGCCACGGACTGTTGCTGCTGGAGTCCATGGACCATAGCAGTGAGAGTTTGGACTTGCTGGGTGAGAGTCGCTAGTTGCTCCGTAGTTTGGACAGCTGCATCTGGTGGTGGACAGGTGACGGGAGGATCGGTAGCAGGGGGATTGGCCTCCTGCCTAACTGGCGGGGGAAGCCCTGCTGGACAGCTGATGGAAGCGTCCTGAGCTCGTGTCACCACCAGGCTTGAAGAAGAAAGAGGGGGGAGCAAAAGTTTGCCGATATGTAACACAGGGAACCCTGAGCTACTGCCACCTCGTCCCTCCCCTTCCTGGCGCACGCCAATCTGATGACGCCCGATCACTGGTCCTGAACGTCAGGAGAAGGAAGCAGATTGATTAGCGGATCCTTGTTTCACCGGGTTGCCTGCAAAAAGTCCCAGGATCGGAGGGATACTCCGGTGGGGACCCTCGACGCTCAAGTTAGCAACCGAGGTCACAGCTGAGGAAGATCTCGAATGAGCTCTTTTTAGGATGAGAAGAGTCCCAGAGAGGAATTCCCCTCTGGGTATCGGGGTAGCAAGTCTCTCAATTTTTCGTACCTGATTATTGAGTGAATTCACCTTTTATAGGGGGTTGACACTTGCATGACCACGTGGGATTCCATGAAAAAGGAATGTCCACGGAGTTCTTGGGGGTTGCATGAATCTGGACCGGTTGGTGGGTCCTGTCCCATCGGAGAGGGAAAACAGCGGTTGGTGGGCTACGTCCCATCAGCCAGTGGGGCTATCAGGTAGTTTGGTCCAGTCCCATCAGCGGTGTGGCCAGTGGGTAGTTGGATCTGGCATTGAGGTGGCGCAGGTCAGAAAGGTGGCGGCCTGAACCGCCAGGGCTGTACTGGGGCCGACTTGGAGAAATCAGGGGCGCCTTGACTCTTCTGAGGGCGCCGAGGCTGAGCTGGGTCAATCAGGGATGGTCGGGGCCAACTCTACCGACCAGGAGGTGCCGGGGCGGGGCCGACCAGGAATGGTCGGGGCCGACTCGGCGGGCTTGGAGGCGCCGGGGACTCGGTGGGCTTGGAGACACCAGGGCCGAGCGGGGCCGATCAGGAATGGTCGGGGCCGACTCGATGGGCTTGGAGATGCCGGGGCCGACCAGGAATGATGTGGCTGACTCGGCGGGCTTGGAGACACCGGAACCGCACTAATGTTTTGCCGAACTTGCCCTTGTGGCTATATTAGCACATCAAGCTTCAACACTGCACCGCCTCTTGCACTGATTCCTCAAGAATCAAAGCACTGCCCAGAATTCCAAGATCCTGACCATAACTCCAAGAATCCACCAACCTGAACCCAGCCATCCAGATTTTGCTCAACAACCTTTAGAATTCCTTCAAACCCTCACTGGAAACGTTCTCTGCATTTAGAAATTGAAAGCACCCTTCAAGGATCTTCAGTCGTCCAGCTACCTTCCAACCGACTGAACTTCACCAAATATTCAATCCTACAACATGGATGAAGCCTCTAGCCACCAGCATCTACCAAATATTTTATACATAAACAGCTGGACGTGAAGGAATCCAACGGTACAGAGGCCTTGCATGTTGATGCGTGAAAGAGGACTCCATGGGCTGGCAACAGACTTCTGTGGAATGTTGACGCGTGAAGACATAGAGCGATGAGGTGGCAATGAACTCCATTTGAAGCAGGCGTTAACCAAACGAACTCCACGCGGCAAAGGACTCCAGCCTTTCAACACGTTTCCTTCACACATTTTTAACGAGGCGATCCATCCATCTTGGCAAAAATGCTGTAGTCATCCGGGAGAGTCTTCTTTAGGCAGTTCCATTGGGCATCTAAGCCGTCAATCATTCATCCAACAGCGAAAGAAAGATTGCACTTGGAAAGGACTCTTAGGCCATGAATTTTTCTATCGTATTCAACGCGATATGGGCATCGACTTTCCAACTATAAAAAGAAGGCCGTGGGTCTTTAACCGAGAGTAGAGAACTAAGGACTTTTAGAGTTTTTCAACGAAGGGGATCTGAAAAACAGAGGCAAGAGCTACGTATTTATCAATTGCTTCCAATGAAAAACATAAGTTTCTTTAGTTTTCTTTTCACTTTTATTATGAACTAATTTCTTTTTTTAGAGCATTGATGTAATCTATCAATGAACACATAATTTATTTTATTAGTTATTTTATTTTTAATATTTTCATGATTAAGTATTTAATTCTTATGATTAATGTTATAATTTATTGTTTGATTAATTGAATTACAATGAGACTAAGAGGTGATTTATTATTTCTTATGATTAATTTTATAATTTATTATTTAATTAATTAAATTACAATGAGACACAAGGTAATTTGTTATTTTAGATCTAGAATTAAACACTATTAGTTGAGTGAAAGTAGAGGTACTTTACCGCGATTAATGTAATTTTTAAAAAATTCAAAGTGCGTAATGAGTCTCTAATTAATTAAATTCAAATAGAGATATGGAGTTGTTAGTTAGAGATATTTTTGATATCGTTCAAGAGAAGATATTGAATAATTAAAAAAATTTAATCATTAGTATGGAATTATCAGAATTTAATAATTAAGAAGAATAAATTGTGTGAGATTTGTTAGGTGAAATCAATCGCTCTAGATCTATTCTTATCATATTTTTACACATTTAAATTTTTTCACTTTGTTAATTTTTTGATTAAATAATTTTATAGTAAATGTTCTGTTTATATTTGATTTTCTAAATAGTAATTTAGTGAATTTTGGTGTAATACATAATTAATCTATGTGGATTTGACATTCTTTTCTAAAAATACTTTACTACTTGTTACGATTCTGTGCACTTGTAGATTATTTTATGCAAACATTGGTTTGTTTTCCCTTTATACCGTTAACACCGACATCAAAATCTTTGAAATCTAAAGGATCCAGAATTTTATCGGATACAAGTCTCTCTATTCTCCATTTGGAGATATGACCTAATATCTTGTGCCATAATGTAGCTGAATGCTCATATTGGTTAATTTTCTCTTTACACCTCGTATACTTAATTGTAGGGATTCATTAAATAAGGCAATTTTATCAATTAAATAAAGATTATTGTAATCTAATAAAGAACCAGAATCAACCAATTTTGAATCGTGAAATAAACTAAATTTTATATTCCCAAATGAATAAGAATAATCAGATTTGTCCAAAGTAGAAATAGAAATTAAATTTTGTCTAAAAGATGGTACAATAAATGTTTCATCAAGATCCAAATAAAATTTAGTCTTTAACAATAATCTAAAATTTTCTATTCCTTCTACTTGAGTCATCATCCCGTCGCTTACATAGATGTATCTTTCACCATCACTTGGCTTTCGGTAACTCATGCAACCTTGCATAGACACACTTATGTGAGTTGTTGCACCAAAATCTATCCATCACATGTGTCTAGGTACTGAAGTTAAATTAACCTTAGAACAAACCAAATTAAGAAGCATACCTTTCTTAGCATGCCAAGCATTATAGTTGGTACATTGCTTTTTCTTATGCTCTTTAGCTCCACAAAAGAAACAACCAGTACTGCCCAGATCAGTCGGTTTCTTTTGTTGTTTCTTATGAGGTGTTGTATTTGCAGCTTCCTTATCATCCTTCTATCTTATTATTAGGGGTTGAGGCCATGTGAGATCTCTCTATCTTATCTTGCTTCAGCCTTTCCTTTTCTTGAACACAATGTGATATGAGCTCATTAAGAGACCAAGTCTCTTTCTGACAATTATAGCTCACCTTAAACTGGTTAAACTATGCCAGAAGAGATATCAAAACTAGATATACCAGCAAATCCTCAGATAGTTTAAGCTTAAGTGCATTCAATTTTGAAGCAAGATGAGACATCTCCATGATGCCTCCCTGATATTACTTTTATCCTTTTACCTCATTGAAATCAGGCTAGTTAAGAGCGTACCAATTTTAGCCTTTTCGTTCTTAACAAACCTCTTTTCAATATTTACAAGAAAATCCTAGCCGTAATGATTTCTTCAAACATTGTGCCCCTAAATGCTTCTGAAATAGCTTTCTTCATGATCAGCATACATGCAATTTGATCTCTCCCACCTTTCCATCTCCCACTTTTGATCAGAGATACTTTTATCTGTAATTTGTGGGGGAGCATCAATCCTTGAAGCAAGGTCGAGATATATGACTCCGAGAACTATCATGAAATTCTCTTGCCATGACTTGAAGTTAGCCATTTAGTATAGAAATTGAATTGATGCTGGCAGTAATATTAGCAGGAGTAATAGCTGAATAGAGAACAATAACAAACAAACAAAACAAGCTCACATAAGTCTTTAAACTAAATAAATAAATTCAAATAAAGGTAGACTCCATCTCAAATACCGGACACTCCATCAATATTTCATCTTTGAACAAAATATTAAATTGTAAGTGATATCTTAGTGTAGTAATCAAACACTGATGATAAATAACATATCGAATAATAAATATTTCTTTGGGCCGATTTATTATTCATATGTAAAACTGAATAATCACCACATATTTATTACCATAGTGCACATGTAATTCTTTTAAATATTCACTTTCCTTTGAACCGATAAATATTCACATAAGTTACATCCACACAACCATTTATATTTCAAATCAAATTAATTTTCACAAGAGAGGTTACTTTGATGACATATGCTTTAATTAATTGTCTCAAAATATATAAAACTATTCCAATATTTGAATTTAAGATTGCATCAAAATTAGTTTTAAAATAAAATGTCAAACTTCTTTTAAAAAAAATATGCCAAAATTAATTTATCCCACCCCGCCACAGCCTTGGACCAGATGCTTCGGTCTGCTCCTGTGGCCTTCCAGTACCCAGCCTCGATCACGCAATTGGACATGCGTCCATATTATGTATATATTCCGAGAGCCCACCTACTAATTGTAATACCCCAAGCCAACCCGTTAGCCCAGTCAACTTTATTAGGAGGCCGAAACTACGTGGTCCAAAAAGTCGAGTGAAAGTTAACTAGTAGCAAGTGAACTTAAGTTATAAGCACATAATCCACTCATTCTCATGCATTCCCTTTTTCACATGGGACGCATAGCGATCTAGGTCAAACGAGCAAGTTTTGCGCCTGGAACTTGCTAATGCATTGCAAAAGAAGGCACCGAGCCTTCTTTTCTTCCCTTCCATTCGGACGGAGATCAGATTGTTAAAAAAATATGTATATATATATTTCTATATATATATATATATACCCAAAGTAATCTGAATTCATTAAAAAAAAATTAAATTAAATTTGTTCTCAATGATTCAACATGAATAGAGGCTCTATTACCAATTGTTAGAAATTAAACCCTTTAGTAAAAACCATCACCAAAAAAACCCAAGAATCATTCATGTTCAATCATCAAGAATCTATAAATAATAAATAGAGGCGTACCTAAATCTATATTGTTTAATTGCTATCCAGAGTCGTGCAGTTGGCCTTCCAGATCCTTATTGTTTATTATACTTCAGAGCAGAGTCGTGCGATTGGCCTCTATATCAGCACGTTGCTCTTTAAAATTTTCTCTAAGTTTTCTTTCTAATGATGAGATTCAGAGAATAAAGTCATATGTGTGATACAGGGCCATAACCGCTATATATATATATATATATATATATATCTTTATCATTATCTTTTGGTATTTTATTTTAGCTCATCATAAAAATAAATATTACCCTTTAGGTCTCTACACCCCCACACTCTATCAAATACATTAAAGTCCAAATCATTGAAATCTTAGCAAATCACTTTTAATTAGGTTTAACCTTATTTAATTGTTCATAATATATAATTATTTCATATATAAGCTTAATATTAAATTAGTGATCCAACATTTATTGCCCAAATTAATGTTGAATGGATGGTAATGATACCAAAATAGATAATAATTAATACATTATTTAAACAATGGCTTTATCATCCAAGCATCGCCCCTCTGTCTTTCTTTCTCTCTACACGCATCAGATTGGTAAATTACACTTCCGTCCGGCAACAAAATCCACTCCAAAATTTCTTTCGTTATCTAACCTTTTCAAGGTCTTAATGATCATACCATTTTATACTCCTAGAATGCAATCAAGTTATTTTATTATAATTATTACAATATTTATAATAGAAATTGATGACGCCCAATCACTGATCCTGCACGTCGGGAACAGATAGATTCTCCATGCTCCTCTTCACCAGGTTACCTGCAAAGAAGTCCCAGGACCGGAGAGGATTCTCGGTGGGACCCTCCGACGCCCAAGTTAGCAATTGAGGTCACAGCCGAAGAGGAGCTCGAATGAGCTCTTTTTAGATGAAAAGGTGCTCCAGAGGAGAAGAGAGTTCTCTTGGGTCTCAAGATAGCGATTTTCCAGGGATTATCGCATACCTGTTTACTGAGTGGATTCACCTTTTTATAGGGGTTGATCCTGGCACGATCACGTGGGATTCCGTGAGGAGGAATGTCCGCGGAGTTCTTGGGAGTTGCGTGAATCTGCGCTGGTTGGTGGGTCCTGTCTCATCGGAAAGGGAGAAAGCGGCGGTTGGTGGGCTACGTCCCATCAGCCAGCGGGGCTGTTGGGTAGTTGGGTCCAGTCCCATCAGCAACGTGGCCAGCGGGTAGTTGGATCTGGTGTTGTCAGGCGGTGCGGGTCAAGAAGTAGCGTCCCGAGCTACCAGGGCCGTGTTGGGTCAGGTTTGGAGGAAACCGGGAAGTCTCGACTCTCTTGGAGGAGCCGAAGCTTATCTGGGTTGGCCAAGGGTGGCCGGGGCCAACCTTGCCGAATAGGACGTGCCGGGGCGGGGGCCGATTCGACGATCCTGGAGACGCCAGGGGCCGAGCAGGGCCGACTCGGCGGGCCCGGAGTCGCCGGGGCCGAGAAGGGCCGACCAGGAAAGGTTGGGGCCGACTCGGCAGGCTTGGAGACACCGGGGCTAAGAAGGGCTGACCAGGAAAGGTCGGATCTGACTCGGCGGACCTAGAGACGCCGGGGCCGAGAAGGGCCGACGGGAAGGGTCGGGGCCGACTCGGCGGGCTTGGAAACGCCCAGGCCGAGAAGGGCCGACCAGGAAAGGTCGGGGCCGACTCGGCGGACCTGGAGACGCCGGGGCCGAGAAGGGCGACCAGGAAAGGTCGGGGCCGACTCGGCGGGCTTGGAGACGCCGGGGCCGAGAAGGGCCGACCAGGAAAGGTCGGGGCCGACTCGGCGGACCTGGAGACGCCGGGGCCGAGAAGGGCCGACCAGGAATGGTCGGGGCCGACTCGGTGGGCCTGGAGATGCCGGGACTGAGAAGGGCCGATCGGGAAGGTCGGGCCGACTCGGTGGACCTGGAGACGCCGGGGCCGAGAAGGGCGACCGGGAAAGGTCGGGGCCAACTCGGCGGGCTTGAGATGTCGAGGCCGAGAAGGGCCGACCAGGAAAGGTCGGAGCCGACTCGGCGGGCTTGGAGACGCCGGGGCCGAGAAGGGCCAACCAGGAAAGGTCGGGGCCGACTCGGCGGACCTGGAGACGCCGGGGCCGAGAAGGGCCGACCAGGAATGGTCGGGGCCGACTCGGCGGGCCTGGAGATGCCGGGACCGAGAAGGGCCGATCGGAAAGGTCGGGGCTGACTCGGCGGACCTGGAGACGCCGGAGCCGAGAAGGGCCGACCGGGAAAGGTCGGGGCCGACTCGGCGGGCTTGAGACGTCGGGGCCGAGAAGGCCGATCAGGAAAGGTCGGAGCCGACTCGCGGGCTTGAGAGCTGGGGCCATGAAAGGCCAACCAGGAAAGGTCGGGGCCGACTCGCCTAGAAATGCCAGGGTGCACCCATGCTTTGATTCTACCGAAACTACCCTTGGGGCCACATTTGCCACATCAGAAATTATATATTCTAGGATGTTTTATTGTTAAATTTGGAATACTATAATTATAATAATTATTATTATTATAGAGGCTATTACATATATAGAAAACTTACTAATTTATTTTAATTATAGTACAAACTTAAATGATTATTTTTATTTACTTTCCTAAAACCTAGAAAGAAAGATTTTCTTTAATTGAATTTCTTGGCAACCAAACCATACCTAAATGCTGAGACTGCATATATACCATGAATCCTCCTCTGTTCTCTATCAGACTGCAACACCGCCCTCAAAGTACTCGAAGTAGGGAGAGAGATGGCGGCAGTGAGGGCTAACAAGAAGATTATCGTCGAGGACTACATAACGGGTTTCCCGAAGGAGAGCGATATGGAGGTTGTGACGACGGACACCATCCTGCTGAAAGTTCCCGAGGAATCGAAGGCAATCCTTGTGAAGAATCTATACCTCTCCTGTGACCCTTATATGCGAGCGCGTATGACCAAGCATGACGTGCCCTTATATGTCCCGGATTTCGTCCCCGGCGAGGTATTAATGTTTTATAAGAATCATATGATAACACCCTTCTCTTGCTTTCTCTCGAACTTATTTAACTATTTCCGAGATCGATGCTTTGGCATTAGAGGGTAAGGTAGATGGGTAATTTTGGAGGGGATTTTAGGTGAATTGGTCCTTCTTTTGTTGATTGAGTGATCAAATGGTTGATCTATCTAGGAATTGGACCTCTTTGAACCCAATCTAGCGATTGTTCAGTTTTACCGCAGGGAAAAGACGTGCACCGCGTTTGATGCGCGGCTTTACCTTCGGTGCACAAAGACTTTTTTTTTTTACCACAGAAGTTTTTGAACAAGGCTTGAAGCCAGCAAGAATTGCCCGATGGGCCCAAATAGTTTACAGGGCTGGAAGTTATTTACTTTTTTGGAACAGATCACCATCAAATTTCATTTCTTTATTATGAAAATAATTTATATGGTATAAGGAGTTGTGTTTTCTATAATTCATGATCGCAATACCAAACGGTACCAGTGTTTCTGAACTTAATAAAGAAAACGTACGTCTTCAATTCTTGTATAAAGTTTGAGTTTTTGTGACAATATTGCCATCATCGAACTTCTACTTATCTAGGCTTATATTTTAGGTGTGGACTTAATTTAAATATATTGATCCTATCAGATATGCGGAAATACGATATCAATATATTTATCACGATAATTAAGCAAGTTAAGATCGATAAATACCTTCAGCCATTATTATTAATTTTCTTCCCGATGAGGGTAAGGATTTTGATCTTCCTCTCGATGGATCTTGATCTTTCTCCTCTCGATGGATCTTGATCTTCCTCTCTCGATGGATCTTGATCTTCCTCCTTCTCTCTATGGATCTTGATTGAGCGCTTCCAATCAATGAGCCATCGCACTCTGATGGTATATGACCTCAAGATGTGCTCTTGATCAGGGACCCAATGCCTCCGCTTGTTTTGGTTTTTCTTTCGATAACATTGTGTCGAAAGCCTTAGGAATGGATCCCTATTTAAAGAGATACTCAAATCCCTTCCATTCCACCGTCTGCTCCCATCAAGCAGGCATTTAACATTTAAGGGGCCATTATCACTTATTAATTAGTGGAAACGATCGTAATAAAAATAGGACCATCTATTGCGATGGGTTATTACATTCTCCCACTTGGTCCATATTTTATCAACACTGAACAAGAAACTAAATACATGAATCATAGAGATAGGTCCTCTATAATTGAGTATTATCTTCTATGTATTACAATGCATTCAATTTCTTTACCACTATTCCAAATGTGATAACATAATGAATAAACCATATGTTTATTCAGAGTCCAAAAGAAAAGTTTGTCATTTCTCAAAAGTCAAATAACGTGTCCACCTGAATGAGAAATAAACAAATAATTGAAATAAGAGTTTCTTTGTACAAATTGTTATCCATACAATTATATCATGGAACCAACTCCCATTCTTATCACACGATCCTTAAAATTCTTAATTGGCATGCCTTTAGTCAAAGGATCAGCTATCATCAATTCAGTGCTAACGTGTTCTATGACCACTTTATTTTCTCTAACACGTTCTCTTATGGCTAAACACTTAATGTCGATATGTTTACTTCGACTACCACTCTTATGGTTTTTAGCCAAAAATACAGTAGCTGAATTGTCATAGTATAGTTTAATTGGCCTAGCAATAGAGTCAACAATTCTAAGCCCTGAGATAAAACTCTTCAACCATACACCTTGCGATGTAGCCTCAAAACAAGCAACGAACTCCGCTTCCATAGTAGAGTTAGCAGTCAAAGTCTGCTTTGCACTCCTCCATGATATGGCTCCACCAGCTAACATAAATATAAATCCTGATGTTGATTTCCAAGAATCAACGCAGCCAGCAAAGTCTGAATCTAAGTAGCCCTCTATTTCCAAATGATCAGTTTGTCTATACATGAGCATGTAGTCCTTGGTCCCTTGAAGATACCTCATGACCTTTTTACCAGCTCTCCAGTTGTCTAAACTTGGATTACTCTGATATCTTCCCAACATTCCTACTCCGAATGCAATGTCAGGTCTTGTGCAAACCTGAGCATACATTAGGCTTCTGACAGCTGAAGCATATGGAATGTTGTACATCTGTTCCTGTTCAAGTTCATTTTTAGGGCACTGGTTCAAAGCAAACTTGTCACCCTTCACTATAGGTGCAACACTTGGTCAACAATTTTTCATCTGAAATCTCTCCAAGACTTTATTGATATAAGTTTCTTGAGACAATCCTAAAATGCCTCAAGATCTTTCTCTATGGATCTTAATGCCAATGACATAAGATGCCTCACTCATATCTTTCATATCAAAATTTTGGAGAGAAATTGTTTCACCTAATATAGCAACCCTTTATCATTGGTTGCAAGTAGAATGTCATCCACATATAGGACCAAGAAATAAATTTTACTCCCACTAACCTTTTGGTATATACATTGATCCATGATGTTCTCTTCAAAACCAAAGGAAGAGATCACATCATGAAATTTTAAATACCACTGACGTGAGGCTTGTTTCAATCCATATATGGATTTCTTAAGCTTGCAAACCAAATGCTCACCTTCACCAGAGGAAAATCCTTCAGGCTGTTTCATGTAAACCTCTTCCTCTATATCTCCATTAAGGAATGCGGTCTTCACATCCATTTGATGTAACTCAAATCAAAATGAGCTACCAATGCCATTATTATTCGGAGAGAATCTTTCTTGGATACAGGAGAAAATGTCTCCGTGTAGTCGATTCCTTCCCTCTGAGTGAATCCTTTTGCAATGAGTCTTGCTTTATATCTCTCAATGTTGCCTTGTGAGTCTTTCTTTATTTAAAGACCCATCTACATTCAATGGCTTTTACACCATCAGGCAACTCAACAAGATCCCAGACTCGATTAGATGCCATAGATTCCATCTCGTCCTTCATGGCATTGTACCACAAGTTTGATTCCTTAGAACTCATGGCTTGTGAAAACATTTTAGGATTATTTTTGGCTCCAATTTATAGTCAGATTCATGTAGATACACAATATAATCACTAGGAATTACTGATTTCTTTATTCTAGTTGATCTTCTTAATGTTGTATCAATGACCTCTTGAGGAGTATCTTGCAC
This sequence comes from Calamus simplicifolius, assembly GCA_900491605.1. Lineage (NCBI taxonomy): Eukaryota > Viridiplantae > Streptophyta > Magnoliopsida > Arecales > Arecaceae > Calamus > Calamus simplicifolius. The sequence continues at coordinate 314,238 of UESW01004295.1, forward strand.
AACTGATTGTTGATGAACAACATGATCTTCTAGATTACCATCAGCTTGTGAAATCTCAATGACTAGTTGTTGAGCACTTAATTGAGTTTGAGGAGTGCTATAAATAACAACCAATCCCTCACTTGAAGTAGAAGCTGGAATAACTGAATGATTTTTCTCAGAAGAAGCCAAATACTGAGATTGATCACTCCCACTAATCAAGTCATTCTCAAGGAATTTTGCATTTCTTGATTCCACAATCCTAGTGCTGTGAGATGGACAATAAAATCTATAACCCTTGGACTTAGTCCTTGGGTCTAGTTTCTTTTCTTGTGGATTATAAACTCTTACTTCAGATGGGCATCCCCAAACACGTATATGTTGCAAACTTGGTTTCCAACCTTTAAATAACTCAAATTACGTTTTGGAAACAGCCTTGGTTGGAACCCGATTCAATATATACGTAGCAGTTTTAAGAGCTTCAGTCCACAAGGATTTAGGTAGGTTGGAGCTGACAATTATGCTCCTTACCATGTCCAATAATGTCTGGTTTCTCCTTTCAGCTACACCATTTTGGTCAGGAGACCCTGGCATGGTGTATTGTGCAACAATTCCATTTTCTTCAAGAAATCGAGCAAACGGACCAGGTGCTTGTCCATTCTCAGTGTATCTATCATAATATTCTCCACCTCTATCTAACCTCACGATTTTAATTTGCTTGCCGCATTATTTCTCTACTTCTGCCTTAAATACCTTAAAGGCATCTAATGCTTCGTTCTTATTATGAAGTAGGTAGAGATACATATATCGTGAATAATCATCAATAAATGAGATGAAGTATCTCTGACCATACGAGTCCATATCTGGGCTATAGATATTCGTATGTATGATCTCCAGTATTTCCGAACTTCTCTTGACATCTTTCTTGAACTTGTTGGTTTGCTTTCCCTTTATGCAGTCCACACAAGTGCCAAATCAGTAAAATCAAGAGTATCAAGTACTCCATCTTTTACTAATCTTTTAATTCTCTTAATGGAGATATGACATAATCTTCGATGCCACAAATAGAGGAATTCTCATTCATAACACATCTTTTCATACCAGTTTGGGCATGCATCACATTATAAGTGGTATTGTTTTTCAAATTAATTTGGAAAAGATTGTTTGACAATGTACCATTCCCAATAAGCTTAGATTTATAAAATAAATCAACAAAGCTTTTATTAAAATTAAAGGAGTATCCTGCTGGTACAAGCCTTGACACTGAAATCAAATTTCTAGAGAAACTTGTAATATAAAATGTCTTTTCCAAATCCAAAACAAAACCAGAGTGTAAAATAAGTCTGCATGTCACAATTACTTCCACATGTGAACTCATCTTGTTTCCTGAATAGATGCTTTGTTCACTTCCCAATGGTTTTCTTTGATTTAGAAAACCCTGCAAGGTATTTGAAACATGGATTGTAGAACCAGAATCAATCCACCATGTGTTATGATATATAACCAAATTGGATTCATGACATACGAATGAGATTAGAGTACCTTTCTTGTCAAGCCAAGCTTTGAATTTAAGACAATCTTTCTTTATATGCCCTTTCTTCTTGCAAAAGAAGCACTTGGACTCTTTCTTGTCTTCTGTATGGAGGATACTTTACCCTTTCCTTTGCGTTTGGCTTTGGGAGCTTTAGTCTTTCTCTGAGTGACTAAATGTGCACTTTCTCCCATTTCTAAAATCAGCCTCCCTTCTTCTTGAACACACATGGTCAGAAGTTCATTAATTGACCATTTATCCTTATGTGTGTTGTAAGATATTTTGAAGGGACTATACTGCTGTGGGAGTGAGCTTAAAATAAAGTGCACCAAGAAAGATTCTGATATCTCAACCTCTAGGGATTTCAACTGAGCCACAATGTCCCTGTTGGCCCAGATGGCAACCCAAGAGGGGGGGGGGGTGAATTGGGTTCTTAAAAATTTAAGTCTTTTTAACTTTAGTTGATTAGTTAGCAAAATGTGCAAGTGAGAGGCTAACTTTAATCAATACACAAGCAAATAATAAAGAGAGATAGAGAGAGAGAAAATATAGCACGGCAAACACAAGATAATTTTATAGTGGTTCGGTGCAACCAACACCTACGTCCACTCCCAAGATTCACTTGGGTCCACACTATAATCTCTTCGATTACAGCCGAGTTGTTTTACAAGTTCACAACTCAAACTTGTTGTTTTCCCGGGATCACAACGAACCCAGCCGGTTTTACACGGGCTCACCAGCACAAAACCCTACACGTTGTTTTTCACGGGCTCACAACTAACCCAACACAAGCACTCCGGCTTGCAACGAGGTATAATAACCTCCACTGATTCAATCCACTGATTGAATCAGCAAACAACCAAAATAACAGAGTTTAAATATAGAAACGCTCCCTTGAGCAAATATACAAATAAAGTATAAAAAGGGTTAGAAAAGCCTGATAAGATTGCAGATGGTTGTGGCTTTGGCTTTCTTCCTTCTCCTTNTGGTTCATCCTTCCTGATAGCATAGTTAATATCCATGCACCCTAATTGAAGAAGAATTCTCTCCTTCCATAATTTATAATTATCACCACTTAAATCGAAACATCACATTTCATATCAGAAATATTAACAAGTAAAACAACTGCATAAAAAATAAAAATCATGTTCATGTAAATGAATTTTAGGCATATAACTTGATGTCATGTCTTACCAATGTAAACATGCAATAATATGAACCAATAACATACAATAACTACCTGTGGGCTAAGTTATTATACTCAAATAGACTCATTAACTTAATGATGTGACTAACAAATTATATTCCTTTCTTAATTCCTGTGGGTAATTAAGAAATAATTTGTTATCGCATCCTAATTAATTATATCAGTGCAATAAAAATTTCTGTGGGATAAAATTCATTATATTAATATAATCAGTCACAATCAATGTCATCTAACCTTATGTGATCTTTGCAACTTAATATATAATTTTGATTAATCAAAGATGCTGTGGCTACTCCTCAATTAATCAAAATCATATTGATCACATGACATTTGAATTCCATTATATGCTTATAGATTAACCAACTTAGCATGATTATTAGGTAGTGATCTTAATCAACATAACATTTCCAAATCAAGATCTGAATTAATCAAATTGGCAAGGCCAATGAAAGAGAAGTGGGGGTCCCCCGTTGCTTTCCTTAGGTCAGTCAACGGAACCAATTAAGTAACCACAATCTCTTTACCTTTCTAGACACCAATTGACCAACCAAACCTTGAAAGGATTTGCACTGTGATTTTTCACACTACCACAAATTCATGCATAGAATAAATCTAATATGCAAAACAGGAGACAACATATCAATTATCTATTTAATGAATTTTAAAATTATCATCTTAAGAAAAATTTTTGTTAATTAAAACACGTCGGCCGTAGCTCATTATTCCCTCGAGCCAGTCTATGCAAAACACCGTAGGCATAGAGACTCAGGAGGCATATTTTAATACAAAAATTTTAAACTTAAGAAATAAATGATAAAACCAATCAATTTGATTTTAAACCTCTTGAGAAAACCGAAGGACTTATAGAAGAAAATCGAGACATTTTCTCTCTTTAATAGATCACCGCATGTGGTTATGGAAGCCACCTTTTTCTCTTACGTTATCGCTCCGCTCGTAAGCAAAAACGAGCAAAAACCGAAACCTGACGGAAGAAAATCAGGATGGCCAAGAAAAACGGAACAACATAGGAAAAACCTCCACTATAGATTTGAACCTGAGAGCGGCCAAGAAAAATCCGTGACGCGACAAACTGAAAATGCACGGAATTCTTTCCTTTTGAACAAAATATGTTTCCGAACAGGCAATGTTTTCTAATATCAAGCTATAAATTCGGCTGCTCAAAATTCTGAAACAATAAATCAAAATGAAGAACCGAGAAGCAAAAATCGAAACCATAAATGTAGGATTAAAAAAGGAAAAAACCGAAGAGTAACCATCTCTCAAACAAACTTCATGGCGATCTATTAACTCTCTCGATATGTAAGTAGTTGGGTAAAACGCACCAAGGTACTACCAGTAGCCTTCCTTTGGTGTGTTCCTGATATCCCTACCACACATTCGTTGGGTCAAATAATCCAGGGTACTACTAGTAGCCTCTCCTTGGACTATCCCTATGTGAGAGAAATAGAGACCACGAGGCCTATGAACAATAAAATAATCAAGTCTCCAATGATGGAAACACTCACAATAAAAAAAAATAAGGCAGAGATATAAAGCTATGATACCAACTATAAGAAAACTATTAACAATCTATACAATATTGCATAGAGTTAATAGTTAGGATCTTTTTTATTACCTCCAGCCATTGCTTTCGATCTACCTCTAGAAGATCTGAATCAGGATCTCGATCTTCCTCTCGATGGATTTTGATCTTCCTCCTCTGTATGGATCTTGATCTTCCTCCTCTCGATGGATCTTGATCTTCCTCCTCTCGATGATCTTAATCTTCTCTCGATGGATCTTGATCTTCCTCTCGAGGAACCTTGATTGAGTGCTTCCAATCAATGAGCCATCGCACTCTGATGGTGTATGCCCTCAGGATGTGCTCTTGATCAGGGACCCAATGCCTCCGCTTGTTTTTGGTTTTTCTTTCGATAACATTGTGTTATAGAAAGCCTTAGGAAGGGATCTCTATTTAAAGAGATATCTTAACTCCCTTCCACCGCTTACTTTCATCAAGTAGGCGTTTAAGCATTTAAATACTATTTAATCCACCACAGGCGTTTAAGCGTTTAAGAGATTTAGTTACCACTCTTTAACCAGTGGATGTGATAGAGAATTATCCGACGATTAAGCTAAAGTAGGACCATCTTCTAAAGTACTACATTTTTATTATTCTAATTTTGTTCAAATTAAAATGATGAGGATCCCATATCTAATGGAGGTTGATTATGTCAATTCTCTTGGAAAAAGGAGTCTCAAGTAAAAAAAGGCCAAGACTTGGACATCCGCTACCATATCAAGCATCATGCATATACCATTTGCTGGTAGGCAACAAACTAGCTAGCTGACAGAGTGTGCCTTTCATCCACACATCACATAGAAGCTGTTCTTATCAAGATAATCAATTACAGAGGCTTTCATACAGGCTCCAATACCAATTAATAGTGATAGCGAATGATGCATTATAGGGCAAATCATACCTTAGATATATATCTCTAGCAAGTTAGCTCTAACTAGATGGCATTGGATCAAGCAACTCCTCTACTCAAAAGACCCGCTTTTGGCTACACTTGATATATAGCACCTTGAAGCTGTGCCAAAGATCAAAAACTTGCATCCTCCATGTGCGATTATATTCAGCTCTTAAAATTTATTGCATCCTTGTAGAGTGGAAGAGCTGTCAAACAAGTCGAAGAGGACCTCTCCAAAAAGAAATGGATGACTACTGGTTGAAATCGGCATGCATGGTTTTTTTTTTTTTTTTGCTTTGAAGTCAGAAAGGCTAAGCAACCTTCACGTTAACGCAATCTGCGAATACTTTAGCCTTTAGGCCTCGACACGCACGTGCCTTGAGATCTACGTACGTTCTATGGTCCTTATATTTACTTGCCATCTGTTTCTAATGCTACATAAAAAGCGAAGTCAACAGCCAAAAAAAAAAAAAAAAAAGAAAAGAAAAAACTTTATTCCCACCTAAAGTTCTAAATAATGAAGTCTTCGTCCCCTCCCTACTCTTGTTCTTCCCGTAGGAAGAGCTCCATCGCTTTCTACCTTACTACCGTACTCTTCGTCTCCTATCTAGCCATGCTCTATGTGGAGGACTTAACCTTCGTCCTCAGGCAATCTTTACTGAAGTCACGGGAGGTCCACAACTCGGAGCCACATGAACAGCAGCAACAGGAAACCGTATCGACCCAAGGTTGGAGTCCCAACAATGATTTCAGTGCTAAAGTTTTGTATAGTTTTGTTTTGTTTTGTTTTATATTGAATCGAAAGGCAGTTGCAGGAGATGATGGTCTCCTGCCGTTTGCCATCGGGAGGACGGAGGAAGGGTGCGATGCGTTCAGTGGCGGGTGGGTCTACGACGACGCCTCGAGGCCTCCATACGCCGATCACGACTGCCCTTTCATGGAAGCTAAGCTCAAGTGCCAGTCGAATGGGAGGCTCGACAACGCGTACGAGAAGTGGAGATGGAAGCCTCGTGGCTGCTCGGTTCCGAGGTAAACCTCGCAGTCGCAAGGATATATATAAATATATATATGGAATATATATATATGGAGGAATTATCATACGACATGCAATTGGATTACTACTACCAGGCATGAAGTAATTCGAGAATAAACAACTCTCATCAACGTGTCTATCATTACGAGATCAAAATATAAAATTTATTTATTTTTATAACAATAATCGTTTTAAATTCTGTGGGATAAAAATATATCCTTTTTTTTCCGTGGAATAAGACCCTCACCATCTCTTGTTCTATTCATTAGCCATTTTAGTCAACGTCCTCACTAGTATCTGTGTCTCCTTCCTGTTCTTCCTTTCTTTATTTTTTTCTCCTTTTTAAATTATATATTTTGTTTCTTCCTTTTCTTATTTTCTTATCAATTCCTTTTCCTTTCTTTCTTTTTTTTTTATTTTTTTTATTCTTTCCTCTTTTCTTTCTTCTTTTTTCTCTCCTTTCTTTTTTTATTTTCTATTTTTTTTCTTCCTTTATTTCTTTCCTTTTTTTCTTTTTTTCCTTCATTTCTTTCTTTTTTTTCCCCTTCGATTTATTTTTTATTTCTTTATTCTCTCATTCATTCCTTTCAATGCTTTCTTTCTTTCTATTCTTTTTTTTTTTTAATTTGCTGACTCAATTCCTATTACTGCCTTCCTATCTTTCTTTTTCTACTTCTATCTTCCAGTTTTTATTTTTTTTTCTCTCTATTTATTTCTCCATGCAAATAGGTTTTAGAATCTTAAAATAGTCAAGAAACCTACCATCATGCGAACGCTTAAAACCTAGCTTATTATGAAATATATCAGGCCACTGTAACGATCCTTTCTACCATACACAACAGTTATAATTGTTCACGTACATTTATGCACCCATAAATATATGATAATTTTAGAAATCGAATTATGATTGTTAATTAACCTTATCTGTGGTCAAATGATTCACTAACGTGCTCTCGTGACGTGACTAAAAAATTACAGCTTCAACGCGACCTTTATGCTCGAAAGGCTCCGAGGGAAGCGGGTGCTGTTCGTCGGAGACTCGTTGACCAAGGGCCAATTCGTCTCCATGCTGTGCCTCCTACGTGGTTCAATCCCCGCCCACTCGAGCCTCCATAAATTCAATGAAAACCACGTCATATTTGCCGCTCCGGTAATCTACGTTCAATGTTTTAAGTACACATTTTGACTAACATCCTGTCTGGAGCAAATTAATTCCATACTTTTATGAAATTCATTTAAAAAACCAAGATTTACTCTAGTGGAAATACAATAAATTATGAATTTAAAATTTGGATTATCAAATGACTTGAAATTGCTTTTCCTAAATTGATAGGATTTACAAATAAATTATATAGAATGAAGGAAACAAAAATTTTAAATAAAATTACCCCTTGTTATGGATATTATTACTACTACTACTACTACTACTATGAGGATGATGATTATTATGACAAATTAATAATGATTATTATAATATACAATTAATACTATATTATGTGCTAATATTATTATGATAAATTATATGATAAATAAATAAAATAATAAAATTATTATATTAATATTATCTAATGTATTAATATTATATAATAATAATATGATATGATATAATTATATTATATATTGATAATATAGCATGATAATTAATATATATCTTTACCTTATATAAATAATATTATTATAATTTAGAATAATATAATTATTTATATATAATTATATTTATATATTTTATTAAGTACTTAACAAATTATTAGTGTTAATTATGATTTAACATAATTATTAAATTATGTTATTAAATATAATAATTAATATAATTAAATGTGATTTGAAAATATAATTAAATAAAATTTTTAACCATTATTTTTAAATAATTATTAAATAAGAGTAATTTAGGAAAATGAAACATCGAAATGAATTTTCATTTCTTTCAACACGTACGGTTTTATGCATAGTAGATCGATCAAACATGAAATTAAATTTGTTTACAAATGAATATTACTTTGAAATTAATTTCATTTAGAAATCAATTACCCAGTGGCAATTATGTTCTAAATGGAGCCTGAAGCATTTTGGAAATAAAAGAATCCTGTGATGCGAAAACTAATAACCATACTATATGAACAGGAATATAATGCTACGATTGAGTTCTACTGGGCACCCTTTCTCGTCAAATCAAATTGTGACAATCCCACCTTTCACAGCGAGTTAGATAGAATAATTCATGAATATTCTGGGTCTCTTGAGGGCCATGCCCAGTATTGGATGGGAGCCGATGTTTTGGTCTTCAACACATATGCATGGTGGCAACCAGGAAGAATGATGAAGATAGTGTAATGTCCACAGCCCACCAACTTCATATCACCCTTATATCTCTTTCTTCTACAAATTTGCTTACCAACCTTCATGCATGGTTTCACAGTCGACGGAATCGGGGCAAGAAATACACGATGATGATGAAGGCGGAGGATGGCTATCGGTTGGTGCTGAAGAGCATGGTGAACTGGTTGGAGAAGAACATGGATCCAAAGAAGACCAGGGTCTTCTTCACAACCATGTCACCTACCCATTTTAGGTAAGCCATTTCTCTGTCTATAGTTTCTTTTGGTTGCTAGAAGTGAGCTATGTTAGATACATAGATCAGGCTATGTCTTAACTCGATATCAGTCTAAAACCCTTTTGGGTTTTGAGTCGGGCTCCTACTGATAAAAAATTTTCAAAAACTAGAGTCGAGCTCAATCAAAGCTCAGACCTACCCCAAAATCCAATCGAGCCAACTCATAAAAGTCCCTTTTGAGTCAAAAATTGGACCAACAGAATAATTTACAGTTTTTAAGTGTATATACAAAAAAAAATAATATTTTAAATAATCACACCTTATTATTCAAGAAAATTTGCTGTAACATAAAGAGCTATTTTCATATAGTTAATAAAAAATTTAAGAGGGCCACTAAAATTCAAGGTTTTGGGATTGAATTTGAATCAGATTCGAAGCTGACTGTGGGCCTATAAGTTTAGGCTTCCTCGAGTTGAGTTTGGGCTAAGCTAAGTAATAACCCAGTCCTATCTAAATAAATTGAAACCTAGCTCATGCTTTGTTCTAAGAGAAAGCCTTGCTGCAGTATAGCAGAAGCTGCAACAAAAGCCGTGTAGCACCACACCTGATAATACCATGCAAAGGAAAAAAAAATGCTTCAGTCCTTGGCATGCGCCCGTGCAAGTGTCACGCACCAATTGTCGAGGGTGGTGTAGCACGCGCTTCACTCCCAGTGCAGCAAGACTTTCTTCCATTCTAAAGTCTAATGGGCTATGAGGAGTCTGAGCCCACTTCCCTTCCTATGTGGTTAAGAATATAGAGGAATCCCCATACCCCACCAAGGGCAAAGTTTAATTGGCCCTCAAACTTAGTTTGGCATCAATGCCTGATTATGTCAAGGAAAGGTCTTTGTGCACCATGTGTGGTGCATAACTGATGAGGACATCAGTTCAGACCAGAGTTCGGGTCAGTCGAACCAGTCCTTGGATGTTCCTGTACCAGCAACCCAGGGTCAGCAGGCCACGTCAGGAAAGACCACACCAGATAATCTACGAAGGTCCAAGAGGTTACAGAACAAACGGGCTTGAAATTTTATGTGTCGGACTGGGCCCAAACTTGGCTGGTCATATGGAAACGGACTGCTGATTCAAAGTCATTGCTTTGGCAATGAGCTGCTGTGGATTTTGGCCATCCGGGCTCGTCTGATAGGAGTTTTAGGCCTATTTTCGTTTTTAATGGCATAGTTGTAATTTTTCTGAACTTATGATGTTAGGGTTTTCTCTCTTATTTAAGTTGGTTTTGGGCGGCCGTCAGAGGCAGAGAAGAAAGACGCTATTTTAGATTTCCTTTTTTTTTTTCTTGAATGGAGATGAATGTTTTCTTTTTTCTGATTCAAAACAATTGAATTGAAAATTCAATTGCTCTTCCTTTAAATTTCGGATTGTGAGTGATCAAATTTGAAATTTTTTCCCTTTTCTTATCAAGATTCGAACCAAACCTGGACGAATTCTTTTCTCGCAGATTAGATCGTTCTTGAGTTGCAGGCGTTTTGAATATCGCCCTGCATCAACTTGCTATCAGAGCCTTGATCCATTCCTTCCATTACCGCCTTGATCCATTCCTTCCATTACCGCCTTGATCCATTCCTTCCAAACCCAAATATCAACCCTAACCGAAATTTGATCCAATGGAGCAGAAGAACAACGATCAATCCCTGAGAGACGCCGTGAGAGATGCTATGCAAGACGCCATGCGAGACCAGCACCAGGTGATGCAACAGATGATGCAAACCATGCAGGCGATGATGGCGCGGCTGGAGGTGCAGAATCGTGCCCAACCCCTTCGAGTGGAGGAGCGTGATGAAATTGATGGAGGTAGGGAGAGGGGTTTCGAAAATCTGGAGGCACCACCAATTCGAAGAGGGCAACAGAGGCCTGATGTTGGACTTCCAAGGTATGTCGATCAACCTCCCTATTTCGAAAATCAGAATCGGTGGGAAGCAGGCTTCAGGGTCGAAATTCCAGAGTTTAAAGGAGGAATTAACCCAGACGAGTATGTTGATTGGACCCTTCAGGTCGATGATGTTTTTCATCTGAAGGAGGTGCCCTTAGACAAGCAGGTACCGCTTGTCACAATTCGATTCAGAGATAGGGCTGCTGCTTGGTGGCATGCGCAGCACTATCGTAGATATATGGATGGGAGACCTCCATTAGCGTCATGGGCAGCGCTAAAGCAGGAGATGAACAGGGAGTTTTTGCCTCCGAACCATGAGCAGATTTTATATTCGAAGTTGCATGTTTGACGCAAGGTAGTCGGAGCGTCGAGGAGTACACAACTGAATTTTATCGATTGGTTGCACGAAATCGGTTGATTGAGGCTGAACCGAGATTGATAGCCATGTATCTTCATGGCTTGCGGCTGCCATCCAAGATGCGCTGGCTGTGCATCGAATTGATAGTGTAGGAGATGCGCATATGAGGGCTCAGGCAGTGGAAAAGAGCTTGATGAGAAACAGGGGGTTTCAGAGCAGAGGGGGTTTTACTACGGGCCAGAGTTCAGGGCAGAATTCAGGGGGCAAATTTATGCCTCCAGTAGCGAGGCCGCAGGCATCAGTACCTCCAAGACCAACAGGGTCGAATGGAACCTCAGGTTCTCAGGCGAGAGTGGGCAGCAACAGGGCTAACATTCGGTGCCATCGGTGTCAGAATTTGGGGCACTATGCCAATGAATGCCCCAAGGCGCGAGCTCAGTGTATATGGAGGATTATATGGAGGATGAAAATGGAGGAGAGTTCCCTGAGGATGAGGAATTTAATGATGAGCTGTGTGTTATTGATCCGGACCATATTCAAGGGGAGAGCTTGGTGATACGAAGAATGTGTCTGGCGCCGAGATCAGATGAAGATTGGCGTCGGCATGACATCTTCACAACGAAATGTTTTGTGGCTGGCAAAACATGTCGTGTTATCATAGACTCCGGCAGTTGGGAGAATGTGATAGCAGAGGAGGCTGTGAAGAAGCTGGGGTTGCAGACAGACCCTCACCCACATCCATATAAGCTCGGTTGGGTGAACCGAAGTGCAGACATTCAGGTCAGCCGAAGGTGTAAGTTGTCACTGTGTTTTGGTCCTCATTTCGAGACAACTATTGAGGCGGATGTTGTTCCAATGGATGCTACTCACATCATACTGGGGCGTCCGTGGCAGTTTGATAACAGGGCAGTGTACAATGGGTACACCCACAGTTATATGCTGCGTCCAGATGGGAGAAAAGTTATTTTGAAGCCGCTTCAGGAAGTGAGTGGACAGAATACAGTAATTTGTTTACCAAGCACAGAATTCGATGCGAGTTTGGATGGAGAGGATGTTTGTTTTGCTTTGGTGAGCAAGTCAGGAGACTTCGGCGTGGAAGAGGAGCAAAGGTCAAATATGATTCCTGAGGAGTTGGTGTCTATCTTGGAGGAATTCCGAGATGTTGTATCAAAGGAGCTACCAGCTGGATTACCACCTCTCCGAAATATTCAGCACGGCATTGACCTTATTCCGAGCTCAGTGTTGCCAAATAAGGCTCATTATCGGATGACACCGCAACAGCATGAGGAATTGAGGAGGCAGGTCCAAGAACTTTTGGACAAGGGGTTCGTACGGGAGAGCATTAGCCCGTGCGCGGTGCCAGCCCTTTTGGTACCGAAGAAGGATGGTACGTGGCGCATGTGTGTCGACAGCCGCGCGGTTAACAAAATTACTGTGAAGTACATGTTCCCGATACCGAGGTTGGACGACATGCTTGATCAGTTGAGTGGTGCTAAGGTCTTCACGAAGATTGATTTGAAGAGTGGGTACCATCAGATAAGGATGAAGCCTGGAGACGAATGGAAGACAGCCTTCAAGACTAAGGAAGGGCTGTATGAATGGTTGGTAATGCCATTCGGGTTGTCAAACGCGCCGAGCACGTTCATGCGCGTAATGAACCAGGTTTTACGTCCATTTCTTAGCTCATTTGTGATTGTCTACTTTGATGATATTTTGATATACAGCAGGACAGCCGAAGAGCATGTGGGCCATGTGGCACAGGTTTTGTCAGTGTTACGTGAGAACCAGTTAGTTGCTAACCCAGAGAAGTGCATTTGGATGGTTGGGAGACTAATTTTTCTGGGGTACGTTGTGACTGGAGAGGGGATTCTCCCAGATAGGAATAAGGTGCATGCAATTATGGAATGGCCAGTACCTTCAACCTTGACAGAATTGAGATCCTTTTTGGGTCTTGCAGGGTTTTATCGCAGGTTTGTCAAGGGGTATAGTGAGCTGGCTGCACCTTTAACGGAATTGTTGAAGGGATCCAGATTCGGGTGGAATGATGCCGCACAGGAGGCATTTGATGGGCTGAAAGTCAGATTGACCGAAGCTCCTTTATTGGTTCTTCCTGATTTTGATAGAATTTTTGAGGTGGATTGTGATGCTTCGAAGACTGGAATTGGGGCAGTGCTTAACCAGGAAGGAAGACCAGTCGCATACTTCAGTGAGAAGCTGGGAGGAGCTAAACTGGCTTACTCGGTTTATGATCTGGAATTGTACGCCATTGTGAGATCCTTGCAGCATTGGCGCCACTACTTGATTCAGCGGGAGTTTGTACTGTATTCAGACCATCAGGCGCTGAAGTTTTTACAGGGTCAGCATAAACTGAGTTCAAGGCATGCGAAGTGGGTGAGTGCCTTGCAGGAATACACTTTCAGCATCAAGCACAAGTCTGGTACGTTGAATAGAGTGGCTGATGCTTTGAGTAGGCGGAGCTTGTTGATTGGCACTATGCATGTGTACACTCTCGGCTTTGAGAGTGTAAGGGAGGACATTCGTGTGGATGAGCACTTCAAGGAGATTTTGGCCAAAATTGAGGCGGGGGAGCGAACTGATTTTGTTCTCCATGATGGATATTTGTTTCGAGGTAACTGCTTATGTGTTCCTGATACGTCTCTTCGTGTGTTGATCATCCAGGAACTGCATAACCAGGGTCACTTCGGAAGGGATAAAACAGCCTGGTTGATCGGCAGCGGTTTTATTGGCCTGGTCTTGACCGAGATGTCAAAGCTTTTATGAAGAGGTGCAGGTTGTGTCAAGAGTCGAAGGGGACAGACACGAACCAAGGTATGTACACGCCTTTACCTATCCCAGAGGCACCATGGCGAGATGTTTCTATGGACTTTGTTGTAGGATTGCCGCGGACAGCAAGGGGACTGGATTCGATTATGGTGATTGTGGATCGGTTCAGTAAGGTGGCATGTTTCTTGCCATGCAAAACCACTTTTGATGCGTCAAAGGTTGCTGACTTATATTTTGCTTCAGTGGTTCGGCATTTTGGTATACCGGCATCCATAGTGTCAGACAGGAACAGCAAGTTTATGGGACACTTCTGGCGAGAGCTATGGAAGAAGTTGGGCACAAAGTTGAAATTCAGCAGTCCTTATCATCCTCAGACGGATGGACAGACTGAAGTTGTCAACCGTAGCTTGGGTAATCTGTTGCGGGCAAATGTGCATGAATTCAGGAGCTGGGATTTGTGTTTGCCGAAGATTGAGTTTGAGTTCAACTCTTCAGTGAACCGTTCTACAGGGTTTGCTCCGTTTCAGATACTGTTTGGGTTCTTGCCAAGAGGTCCTTTGGATGTTCTGTCAGTTGAGTCACCAGAGAAGGTGAGTCAGAAGGTCGAAGATAGAGTGTCTGACTTGCAGGAGATACATGCTACTGTTAGAGCCAAATTGGAGCAGACTTACGCCAAATACAAGGCGAAAGCTGATCAGCAGCGTCGGCAACAGTCCTTTGAAGTGGGCGATTTGGTATGGGTTTACTTACCGAGGGAGCGGTATCCGCAGGGAGCTTTCACGAAGCTCAAGCCGAAGAAGATAGGTCCATGCCAGGTATTGAAGAAATTTGGTGACAATGCTATCGGGTTGAGTTACCAGATGATGTCTCCATTTCGGATGTGTTCAACATTCGGCATCTGACCCCTTATGCAGGAGAGAATTCAAGCTTGAGGTCAAGCTTTTCAGAGGAAGGGGAGAGTGATGAGGACATCAGTTCAGACCAGAGTTCGGGTCAGTCGAACCAATCCTTGGATGTTCCTGTACCAGCAACCCAGGGTCAGCAGGCCACGTCAGGGAAGACCACACCAGATAATCTACGAAGGTCCAAGAGGTTGCAGAACAAACGGGCTTGAAATTTCATGTGTCGGACTGGGCCCAAACTTGGCTGGTCACATGGAAACGGACTGCTGATTCAAAGTCATTGCTATGGCAATGAGCTGCTGTGGATTTTGGTCATCCGGGCTCGTCTGATAGGAGTTTTGGGCCTATTTTCGTTTTTAATGGCATAGTTGTAATTTTTCTGAACTTATGATGTTAGGGTTTTCTCTCTTATTTAAGTTGGTTTTGAGCGGCCGTCAGAGGCAGAGAAGAAAGACGCTATTTTAGATTTCCTTTTTTTTTTCTCTTAATGGAGATGAATGTTTTCTTTTTCTGATTCAAAACAATTGAATTGAAAATTCAATTGCTCTTCCTTTAAATTTCGGATTGTGAGTGATCAAATTCGAAATTTTTTCCCTTTTCTTGTCAAGATTCGAACCAAACCTGGACGAATTCTTTTCTCGCAGATTAGATCGTTCTTGAGTTGCAAGCATTTTGAATATCGCCCTGCATCAATAACCCACGCATGAAATATGGTGATTGGCCACACTCGCATGTCTAAGAATATTTTTTTCATTTTCGCACCACATCCACATGATCCATCATCGCATGTGGTGAACGCTCCTGCACCGCACAATACCAAAGACTTTTCTTTATTGTAACTCATTTCTCACTGATTTTTCAGCATATAATTATTATATTTGCACTTTGCCCTCATGGTTTTATGGCAAATTGTTACCATGGGAAAACATCAAGATTCTATCAACTTCAACATCCTGTTGTAACTCTGCAATGTTTGTATATGGATGGCAACAATTTTAGTTCTTTATTATAAAACTCAAGAGCAGAAGCATCGATCTTCCATGGTTAGTCGTTGGATATCTAATCTTAGAAGATAATGACAGGAGTGCTGAGTGGGGAGGTAGACCGCATGGCAACTGTTACAATGAAACAACTCCAATTCTAGATCCAACTCACTGGGGCTCCGGTTCAAGCAAGAGCATGATGGAGGTGGTCGGAGAAGTACTTGGTGGATCGAAGACTCCCATCACCATCATCAACATCACTCAACTCTCAGAATATAGGAAGGACGCACACACCTCGATCTATAGAATCCATCCAACTGAATACCCTAAAGAGCAGTTGGCAAAACCGAAGAGCTTAGCTGACTGCAACCATTGGTGCTTGCCAGGCGTTCAAGATACTTGGAATCAACTCTTGTACATGAAGCTCCTCTTCCCCTAGCTAAGCAGCATGCATTTAAAGAGGTTACGGTTCATTACTCATCATTGAATTCGTTTTCACTCTGGCTAATTGTAACTCTTACTAATCTCAAGATTTTGATATTATATATTTTTCTTTTCTTTTCTTTTTGGTATAGATGGATGACCACACCATTTTAGTGCGAGTCAAGCCCGAGATATTAGAAAATAAAATTTATTTAAGTAAAATAGAGCATGGGTTCTCCTGCTTCCACCTTCAGAATTCGAAGTGATGGGCCACTGAAGCAGCAACCCAATCGGCCGTTGAGTTGAATATTATACATCATTCAAAATTTCATGAATAATCCTTTGATATTGTAATATGCAAAAGAAAAAAAAAGTATGAATAAAACGTATATTTGATATTTTTTATTTTTAATTTATGGGTTAGATTTAAGTTACATCTTGTGTAATTCTAAGAGATTTATGCATTTTTTTTGAATTTGGTAATAAAAAAATTAACATTTATGATTTAAGATGTTGGATGTTATTTATCACCTTTAATTTGCTTACTTTATGTGAAGATTTTTATCATATGTATCAAGTAATCAAGAGTTAAATAATTGTGTACTGATGTTAAATAATCATCATTCAATTCTGAAAAGATATAGAATTTCTAGAGTTACTCTACATGTATAACCTAAACTAGAGATGGTAAATTTAGCTTCTGGTTAATTTAATCATTTAAAATTCAACTAAAACATATCGATATAATTAAGGATGTGGAGCTAACTGAGCAGTAAAGTAGAAATCACACTTGATTCAAAGCAGGGCCAGGTCTCAATACTGCGCTAAATTTAGGCCCCAACATGACCTCGATCAGCTCCCCCACCAAACTCAATGGGACCAAAATTATATATTATCTGTGCGGGATTAATCTAAAGCTCGGTGGAGTTCATGCAGTGGGACTGCAGAAACGGTGACGTAATAATTTAATCCTCCCAATTCAAAGGCAGGCATGTCCGGTGAGGTGGGTGAGATTTAATCCTTGACGGTCCATCCACCGGCCTAATAATCCCTTGCGTTTTCTTTTTGCTCGAGCAAAGAGGTCTTATCTCTGAATTTTTAGTCTCTTTTCCTACCAGAATCGTCATGTAAACATATAACACTTTATCATCCTGTGGATCACGCACGGGACATGAAAGGCCGCGCTGGATGATCGTGTACAAAGATAGCCGGGTTTGGTTTGAAAAAATCACGAGTCATGCTTAGCTTAATTTCAAAACAAGCCCGAAAAAGGTCAACCCGATTAAGCTTGAAAACATATGTTATATATAAGTTTAGATAGTGATTTTTGGATCTCTATTATAATGGCATCAAAATTTGGGACAGAAATCCTAAGTACTAGTAGAGATGATAAATATTGGATTGGTTTTCTGACAGCTCGAATGCTTGTAAGCATAGAAAAGAAGCATGAGAGATACTCAGGTAAATTTTAAGGTTTCTCTTCGTACAAAGAAGTGTGAAAACAGTAGGTCGTATATATTTTGAAAACCATCAAGTTGTGCAAAAGTATTCACAAAAAAAAAAAAAACGGTTTCTTTGTATTTCAAATTATCTCTTCGCATACCATGTCACGCTTTAGGATACCACCTCAAATCATGCCGGTTGAGCGACTTTTTGACTGATATTTTTGTGTTGCTCAACGAACGCATCGCACTGCTCTGAGCACCCGCCATTGCTACGTGGGAAAAGCTCGTACAAGCGGTGCCCATCGATTCCCGTGATCAAAAAGTTGGAAAAAATTGCAGCGCACTGCCATACATTTTTCATTTTTTTTTAAATTTATTAAAATTAATTTTAATAAAAATATTTAAAATAAATTTATAAATTTTATTTTTTTATTTATGAGTTTGATGGAGCTAGATTAGCGGCGGAGGAATTAGGCTTTCTTAACTCTTTTATTTACTTTATGCTGCTTGGATAGACATTTCTTACGTCACTCATATTCTTGATGCTAGCAGTTTCTTATTAAGAAATGTTGCCACGGAAATTCATTCTCCAACTCGGGTGCTGTTGGGGCTTCGAATTTGGGCTCGACTCCTGGCCGGAACCTGCAAAACAGTCCTCGAGCAGAGGATGGTTTGGGGGTGCCCTCTGCGGAAAACCCTCCGATGCTCAAATCAGTGGAGATTCACAGCAAGCAGACAAATGAGGAGAATGATCCTCGAGGAAGAGTTCCTCGAGGGCGGTGCCAGGAGCTCTATCTGAGCTCTAATGGAGTTTTTCGAAGAATGTGAGTGAGTGAAAGAGAGCGTACAGAATGGCGTACTTGAGGGGATCTGAGGATGTGATATTTATATGTGATCACCTGATTCCTTGGACACGTCACAGAGGGTCTAAAAGTTGTTGGGATTCGAAACTGATTCGAATCAGGTTGTTACAGGGCCGGCAGGATCCGTATCCGGTTGGTTAGAGGATCAACGGCTAGAAGAGCAGACGATGATGCTTCAAGATTCAGCGACTACATAGGCTCTAGGCCATTTCTGGTAGTGTAGGCATGATTTCCTATTTGAAATCTTGTTTGTTCAGGTGTATTCCGTAGAGGTGCTTGGAATCTTGGATACCTCGGTCAGGCCGAGGTATAGAAGATGGCTGAATCTGCCGAAGTATGGTGAGACTCAATTTATCGAGGTATAGGATAGCTCGGCTTTCCTGAGACACATAATGGCTCAGCTTACTGAAGCACAAGATGGTTCGGTGGCGATAGCTCGGCCTGTGGGGGTATGATAATAGCTCGATCAGTCGAGGTATAATAATAGCTCGATCAGCCGAGGTATAATAATAGCTCGGCCAACTGTTACACGAAAGCTGTTTGAAGGAGGTAGCCTACTCATGGCTGCCTATCGGATGTGACAACTATGCGATAGGGTGCACGAGCTAGTCCTAGCCCGATGTCTTGCATTGTACGCACATTAATGCAATGATATTTTTACCCCTCATCACATGCTCTCCACTCCCTAGTCTGAAGTGTAACTTCAGATTTAGGGAGTAGAGTCTAGAATAATCCCATCCAGAAGGATTTGAAAAGGTGCGACGATGGCTCTAAAACTGATGGGCCATCAATTCGCTATCATAATCTACTGTTGCATGAAGAAGAAATTCTTTAGATTTTGTGAGCAGTGATTGGGGGAGTCTCGTGTGGCAGGGTCTCCGCATTTGCGACACCTATTGCAGGAGCCTTAACGCTTAAGGCAACTTTTCGAAGCGTTGTTTAAAGGGGAGAAAGGGAGCTAGGGCGGCGTTTCTTCCGCAACGCTTCTTTGTCCCTGCCATAGAGACCCTCCTCTTCTCTCTCTTTTCCTGTCCACAGATTTGCTTGTGTTTCGCTCTTTGGTTGGAGAACATGAAGGGCCCAAACGATATTGCCTCGGAGATCTCCCTGGGGGACCTGAAGAGAATCCACCGGCTTTACAGAGTCCCCGGAGACGTGGTTTCATACGCGCCGAAAGCCAACGATAGGGTTTCGACCGAGTTAAGTCTGGGAGCTTTCTTCTATGAGGAAAGTTTTATGGCCAGCCTTCGATTTCCTCTTCACCCGTTGGTGCAAGAGGTGATGAGGTTCTATAACATCTGTCCAACAATGGTGGTGCCTAACAGCTGGCACAACCTCATCGGGTTTATTTCGCTCTATAGTCGCGCCGAGGTGACTGCGACCCTCCCCATGTTCCGAGTTTGCCACAATCTGGTTTCCAGGAGGGGTTCCGAGTGGTCGTATGTTGGTCCCCGGAAGTCGTTCAAGATGATCGTTGATAATCCATCCTCGATAAAGGAATGAAGTCCAGATTTTTTATTGCCGATGGGAACATCGGCTCGGATTTTTCAAGAGGATGGTCGAGCTATGTGAGGGATCCAGAGGCGCACCCGGAGTTGAGCGAACAGGAGAAGAGGGATCTGGTGACCCTTCGTGGTGGTCAGGTGGTGTTGTCTAGCGTCCTGTTATCAGAGGATGCCCTATTCGCCACCGAACTTAGTTTTGTCGACCCTCAAGGTGAGCATACTTTTTTCTTTGGTCATGACGGCCGGTGTACCCGGTTATCTCTATCTGATTGACCCGTTTGATACGTTTCCAGCTGAGAGGTCAACGTTTGTGGGCCAGATGAAGAAGGAACTGGGCAAGCGCCACATGGGCTCTGGCTCTGGAGAGAGGCATAAATTTGAGAAGAAGCCTCGCCCATTCGGGTCCCGCCCGAAGGGATCGAAGAAGGATGGTTCCAGCCGCCCCTCTCCCACCCCAATAAGAGATGAAGTGGGGGCGCGAATCAGGGTTGAGAAGTCCTCTCTGCCTGAGGGAGGCAGAATGGCAGAGGAAACGGCTAAGGGGAGTTCAGAGGGAGTGTTGGGATTTCTCCTATCCAAATTTTAGTCGTATCGGATGATGTGGAGGACACGTCGTCGGTCGACCTGGCAGTCCCCTCGCAAGAGATGCTTCAATTGTCAGCGGTGAGAAGTCCACTGTACGCGGAAGAGGCCCCCGCTCAGGCGGAGGGGTCAAGAGAGGCAGTAGCGGCTGCCGAGGTTCTGATAGAGCTGCCTGCTGAGAGGCCAATGGAAGTTGTGGTACCTTCCACTGAGGATCTCTCTTCTGCGGCTCCCGAGGACACCACAGGAGAGGTGGGAGTTCAAGCGGAGTCTGCCGAAGGCAGAGCGTTGGTGGAAGAGGAAGAAGAGGAATCGCAGAGTGAGGGGGATATTCGGGCCAAGGTTCCTTCAGTCGAGCCCGAGGTATTCGAGGCCGAGCAGATTAGAGACTTGACAGAGGAGGCCGGGCGAACGATTCCTCAGGTCGGAGCTCCTCAGCTAGGGGCTCTTTCGCCCACAGCTCAGAGTTGGATGATATGCTTACCGCTTTGATGAGGTCCGTTTTGCGCATGGGAGAGGATTCCTTCACGGACGAATCTGCAGTCGAGGATATCATTAATGTAGCTTTCCGTCGGCTCGGAGTACCGAAGGATGCTTTCCTTCTCCCAGAAATCAGTAATAACACTCTCATGATGATGGCTTCAAATTACGCTGTTCGAGTAAGCCACTATACCGGGATTGTAACCCATGGTTGGTCAGACCATAGCTTCTCACTTGCATTTTCTTTGCAGAATTCTTTGGTCACGAGAGCGCTGGTCTGGCGCCTGACTTTGGCCGTTGGGGCCTGTGCTCAGGCCAGGAAAGAGGCGGCCGAACTTCGAGCGAGGGTGCTTCCAATTGATTCGCTTTTCAAGGCTTTGGCGCTCAACAAAAAGGACTTCGAAAGGGTGACCGAGTCTCTTCGTCTTGCAGCCGCGAGAGCCTCTCGGCTAGAAACTCATGTCAAAGAGCTCCAAGGCTTTCGCGAGCAATCGAATAAAGCTTGCCTGGAGTTATCCCAGATTAAAGCAGAGCATGACAACAAGGTTAAGGCCATGCAGTAGTATTTTGAAAAGAGATGGGACCAGCTGAAGGCCAGTCATGCTGAAGATAAAAAAATTAGAGCAGGAGGCTTGAGGAGGAGGAGCACAAGTGTCGGCAGCAGCGAGACCAGCTCACCGGTTTGAATAAAGAACTCGCCGAAATGGAGAATCTGCTGAAATGGTTAAATGAGTGGGTTGCTCGGCTCATCGACGATCTCGATTACGCTCAGCGGGAAATTGGGGACAAGCAGTCCCAGATTGATGACCTCAAAGAGGGCCTTCACCAAAATCAATCGGCTAAGTCAAAGGCCTTGGAGAGGGTACAAGAACTGAGCGCGAACTGGCTCGGCGAGAGGAAGAGGTATGGTGTCTCTCTTTTTCGTTTGCCTTTAGTGCTTTTATTTCGTCCGTGGGCTTGAGCATTCCGATATTTTGTAGATGGGCAAAATTGAGTCCAAAGCGCGGGAGCAAATTGATGCCTTGGGGGTGGAGCTATCAGCGAGTCGCCAAATAAACCTCGAGCTTCAAGATCGATTAGCTGAAGCCAATGGCCGAATTGCCTCGGCCGTGGAGGAATATAAAGGTTCCGCCCAGTTTTCAGAAGAACGTAGAGAGGCCTATGCTGACGCATTTCGATTCTGCGAAGAGGAGATCTGAGCAAAGATCTCTCGGACGTATCCCGAGTGGGATTTATCCTTTTTGGATGTCGAACCTTTTGAGGCCTATACCCCGGGGGCTGAAGAAGATGAGTATGAAGACATTTCAGACATCGATCTTGACGTTATTCTGGGTTCTAGTGAGACCGCGGCTCCCAAAGGACACTCTCAGCTCGCCACCGAGGAAGCAATGATATTTGAAGTAGGCGAAACAAGCCAAGCCCCCCCGAATGTTGCTGAGGAGGCTGTCGGGACCGACCCAACCCCCGATTCTTAAGGGTCACTTATGTATTTTTCGCTTTTATGATCTGGTTGAAATTTTTGATGAATGGGTCTTTCGCCTTCACTTGATCGTCCTTTTGGATGATCTTTTTATCTCAAGTTTTCTTTTGACTGTGGACGAATCATGATTCATTCGCTATCTTAGGTCGGTTTGGTTTGGATTTGAATAAACGTCTCGGTCAAGGCCGAGGTATAAGGATAGCTTGGTTTGTCCGAAGTAAAAAGTTGGCATGCACGGCCGAAGCATAAAATGGTCCGGCGCTGCCGAGGAATATAGTTTTGGTCCAGCTCGGAGCGGGTAAGGGAATTTGTCCTGCTGAAGTATAGGATAGCTCAGCTAGGGTCAAGGTAAAGTAAGCGATTTATCCGAGCTGAAGAAAAGGTGTCTTGTGCCAAGGTTCCCAAGTCCGAAGCGCAGGTTCGGGCGTAGGGAATATGGCTCCAGGTGACATGATCCGAGCGGAGGGAGCTTGGTCCCGAGAAAAGGGGGCGCATCCCGAGCACCGTAATATTATTAATGAATCTCTTCGACGAGGGGGCGGAACACTTCGTTTCCCGTGAGCACCTACTGAGGTGATGACACGTTGCGTGTTTCGCGGTGATAGTGTTGGAATTGATGGCTTGGGCGATCGGGATGCGTGCCAAAGGTAGTTTAAAAATGGATGGGGGAATGCCATCGTTAATCGCCATTTCAGCTGATCTTCCGATATTTTTGGATACTGAGATGGCTTTCGGAGGCGAGGGGTGATCGACTGAGACGCCAAGCAGCGGCGTTAATGGCCATGGGGGGCCTTATAGGAGCCGCACTACAGTGTCCATCAATGGGGAGGTTTTGGCGTCACTGTTCACAGACCGCAAGCGACTTCAGAGGGTGGTTGAACAATACCTGGCTGTTTCTATGAGAGAGAA
Source organism: Calamus simplicifolius (assembly GCA_900491605.1). Classification (NCBI taxonomy): domain Eukaryota; kingdom Viridiplantae; phylum Streptophyta; class Magnoliopsida; order Arecales; family Arecaceae; genus Calamus; species Calamus simplicifolius. Next base: position 337,659 of record UESW01004295.1, read on the forward strand.
CGAACTCCTTCATCGGGCTAACACCCGGCTAGAGGGGCAAGTAGCATCCCTTTAGCGACAGATCGCCGAGTTAGCTCTGCGGCGTGGGGGGAGCTTGGCAGTGCTTGGAGAAGATGATAAGCCCCTGTGAGGGCTCATGTATTCCCTTTCCAATGAATGAAATAGAAACTTTCAGCAACCTTTATATTTGGTGCTACCCTTGAAATGTTCATTCTCGTTATGTCGGATACACGAACGAGACATTCCTCGAGCGATCTTTGGAGATCCTGTGAGACTGGGGTATTGTGTCCCTATTTTAGTTAGGGCAAGGGTAGATATCTTGGCTCGGACCGAGGCATAAGATAACATTCAGTTGTACTAAATCGAAAAGAGATAACTCGGTTTATTCCAAAGTATGGAGGCAATCTTGGCTTCGAGCAGAAGCACAAGGCGATGTCTCGGGTTATGCGAAGACATAACGAGCGGTTGGGTCAGAGCAGGGGATACCGATGTGCCTTTATTGAGGAGTACTTGACTTCTGCACCTTTTCTATTACTCTACTAGTGCCTTGTCTTTTCCAAGGCGATTTGGCCTTCTTTTTGTCGGGATGGACAAAACGGCTTTGCAACCTGTAGAAGGATGCCTCGTTACTTGCCTAAGTCATTTATCCTGTCGATCTTTTTCAACGCGGGTCTTTTTAACGTACGATATAAGCACTCGTTCACCATTGGAGGGCATCGTTTTCACCGACAATTTCCCAGGCCTGCCCGTATCTCAAGGACCAGTGGACGATCTCTTGCATTTAAGGCTCTTGATTCACGATTAGAGGGAAATCTTTTTCCTTGCGTCACGGTCTGAGAAATACGTTTGGCGTGCTTTGAAAGGTGCCCTTTTTCATCCTGAAACGCCATGTGGCAGTGTGGCTAAGGCACTTTGAATCCCAGGTCTTTCTGCTTTAATATCCACTCCCGGTCCGTTTGCCTATAAAAATGGGAGGAGTGGGTCATGTTAGGCCATCCCCCAAGGCTTTCTTTTCTGTAAGTCGTAAGAGTTTCCATGGCGTCTGTTTTATTGAAGTTGAGAGCGGAGAGTCCGAGCCTTCCTTTTACAAGTCGATCTCTCCCGGACAACTGGGGTGATGAAGGAGCTGCTAAAGAGCAGATAGTCCTCAAGAGAGGAATTTCGGAGATCATATGGAGAGCGCACGGGAGGTCCACAGAGATCATATGGGGAGCGCACGCATGTGCTCCCTGTATGTCCTTTGTCATTTTCCATGGGGACCGTCGGAAATGCAGAGCATGCATATCCCCATGGTAAGGACGGACTTTTCCTTCTTCCTCTGGCTGGATTCCTTAGCTCATCCGACCGAGGAATCTTTCGCCATGTGCAGAGGGAGGAGGCAGTGTGTCGGTCTGCTTGTTCCCCGTCTACATGCTTGGGCCATGGCTGGCAGTCCAGCACTCCGCTTGGGGTGTTTCCTCAGCATCGGCATCCATAGGTCTTCCTCCCATTTTTGGATCTCTTAGTTCATCCAGGGGACATGTGGGTGGCCCATTTTGTTCTTTCGCATTAACCAGTGGCTCAGCCGAGCTGTCTGATTTCTCTGATTTCTTGGGTCAGATGCCAGAACATCATTATTAACCGAAGCTGATTGAAGTTGCTCAGCCGAGCTTTTATCTTATTTATATTTTTTGTGCTATGATACACTTGTAATGCCTCTCAAAAGGCTGTAATTCTTTCATTAATAAAGAAAGTTTTTTACTTTTTCTTCCTTTATCATCTGTTTCTTTTCTGATGTGATTGTGTTGAGAGTTGTCGCTCTCGTTTTGTGCTTTCGGCCCGTAGCCTAAGCTATAAATCAGCAGCGTTTTTGCTACTTTGTTTTTGTTAACATGTCATTCAATCCTCTGTGGAGGAAGTGTTTATCTCTGTTTAAGTCAGAGGAAGGCCTGGGCGGCCCTGGCCACATTCAAGGAATAAATCGCATGGTACTGTTAATGGGTAGGAAGAAGTCACTCACCTCTGCCGAAGTATAACAGGATGTTTTCGTCATCTTTAGAACATCTGAGAAGTCACTCATTCGACCGAGGCTTTAGATAATATGGAGATATCACTTGGTTTGTCTGAGCTTCATATTATTCAGAGATATATCACTCGGTTTGGCCGAGGCTACTCAGTTGTTGCCGAGCCTTCCGGATATCACTCGGTTGTTGTCGAGCCTTCAAATATCATACCACTCGGTTGTTGCCGAGCCTTCAATTATCACTCGGTTGTAGCCGAGGCTTCGAATATCACTCGGTTGTTACCGAGGTTTCCAGATATTACTCGGTTTGGCCGAGGCTACTCGGTTGTTGCCGAGCCTTCCAGATATCACTCGGTTGTTGCCAAGCCTTCAATTATCACTCGGTTGTTGCCGAGGTTTCCGGATATTACTCGGTTGTTGCCGAGCCTTCAAATATCATCCCACTCGGTTGTTGCCGAGCCTTCAATTATCGCTCGGTTGTAGCCGAGGCTTCGGAATATCACTCGATTGTTGCCGAGGTTTCTGGATATTACTCGTTGTTGCCAGCCTTTCGGATATCATTTGGTTGTTGCCGAGCCTTCAAGATTATATTTTACTTGGCGCGGCCAAGGTACGGAGTCGTCCCAGCCCAACTGGGATATATTTTACTTGGCGTGGCCAAGGTACAGAGTCCTTCCAGCCTAGCTGGGATATATTTTACTTGTGCGGCAAAGGTACGGAGATCCCTCGGCCTGGCTGAGGATTTATAAACTTGCTTCTCATTATAGCCACCAAGAAAGCAATAGAGATAGAAGTTTTTGAATTTTTAAAGTTTTAATTTGATGGACAAAGTGGGTTCGGGGAGGGCGTACTATCACTGGTGATAAATGCGGAGATTATCCGAGTTCCATGTCCGAGGAATAGATTTCCCATTTAGATCTTGGAGCTTATAGGTGCCGGGTCTGATTACTTCTCAATTAGGGGATAGCATTCCTTGCTCCAGTGGTTTTGAAACAGATGCCTTTCGAAGGACAAGATCGTCGGGCGAGAAAGATTTCCCTTGACTCTGGAGGCATGGTATCGAGCCACTCTCTGCTGGTAGGCAGCTACCCTGATCTGCTCTTTTTCTCTGATCTCCTCCAGTAGGTCGAGGTTGGCGCGGAGTTGTTCATCATTAGACTCCTCCGAATAACCCTCTATGCAAGGGGAAGGGAGCCCGACTTCCACAGGAATTACAGCTTCCGTGCCGAAGGTCATTTTGAAAGGAGTTTGGCCCGTGAGCGTCCTCTCGGTGGTTCAGTAAGCCCATAGCACGTGGTGGAGCTCTTCCGCCCACTTGCCTCGTGCTCGATTAAGACGAGCCTTGATTTCCTGCAAGAGAGTTCGGTTTGTTACCTCGACTTCTCCATTAGCTTAGGGATGTCCCACCGATGTGAGGCGATGAATGATGCCATGATCCTCGCAGAATTCCCGGAACTTGGGATTATCAAATTGCTTTCCATTGTCATTGATGATTGTGTGGGGAAGACCAAAACGACAAATAATGGACCTCAAAACGAAATCTTAGCCCAAGCCTCGATGATCTGGTTGACTGCTTCGGCTTCAACCCATTTGGTGAAGTAATCAATCGCAACAAACAAGAACTTCATTTGCCCCGTTGTAAGGGGAAAAGGACCGAGGATATCCATTCCCCACTTGGCGAAGGGCCAGGGGGATGATATAGCAGTCATGTGAGTAGACGGAAGTCTTTGGATGTTAGAATGTCGTTGACATGAATCACAGGCTCGGACAAGGTCGTTGGCATCTTTCTGCATAGTCGGCCAATAGTATCCTTGGCAAAGTATTTTATGGCACAAAGCTCTGTCGCCGAGGTGGTTGCGGCATATGCCTTCATGAACCTCCTGAAGAGCATAATTAGCCTCCGATGATCAGAGGCATTTAAGCAGAGGCATAGAGAAGGACCGTTTATATAGCCGATCGTCAACCAAGACATAATGGGAGGATTGCATCTTCAGTTTCCTTGTCTCTTTCCAGTCGGCAGGTAGTAGCCCTTCTTTGAGATACTTATATATGGGATCCGCCCAAGATAGTTCGGTGTCGACTTGCATCACCTAATCAGAATCAACGATACTGGATTTCTCCAGGACCTCCAAATGAAATTTTCGCTCAAGGTCCATTGAGTCCGCAGTTGCTAGGCGAGATAAGAGGTCGATGCGTGCATTTTCTACCCTTGGTATCTGAATAATTTCAAATTCAGTGAAGTGGGATAACAAATCACGCACCTTTTGCAAATACCGAACCATATTCAGCTCTCGGGCTTTGAATTCTCCTCGTACTTGCCCTGCCACTAGTTGGGAGTCAGTGTAAGCGTTTAGCTTCTCGACTTTGAACTCCCGAGTGATGCGGAGTCCGGCAATTAGGGCCTCGTATTCTGCTTCGTTGTTGGAAGTTGGGAAGGAGAAGCAATGCCGTACTCAAACGTCGCTCCTTCTGGACTAGTGATGACAAGACCCACGCCAAAGCCGCTCGTACTGGAGGATTCGTCGGCATAAAGTAACCACGGAGTGTTGAGCTTCGGTTGCTCAGGGGAACCTGAGGTAGAGCCATCCTTAGGTATGGTACACTCCAGGAGGAAATCTGCCAGGACTTGGGCTTTAATGGCAGGACGAGGATAATATTGAATGTCATGCTCGCTTAGCTCCACAGCCCACTTGGTCATCCTTCCCGAGGCCTCCGGACGATGGATGATAGATCTGATAGGTTGGTTGGTCAGAACTGCCACGGTATGCGCTTGGAAATATGGCCGCAGCTTCCGAACTGATGTCACCATGGCCAAGACCACCTTCTCAACCTGGGTATACCTTGTCTCGGCATTCCTGAGCAATTTACTGACATAATAGATCGGCCTCTGAACCTTATTATCCTCCCTGACCAGCACTGAGCCAACGGCACTCTCAGAAACCGCCAAATACAAACTCAGCGTTTCTCCTTGCTTCGGACTGCTAAGGAGGGGTGGTGATCCGAGATATCTTTTAAGATTTTCGAAGGACTTTGGCAATCCGAGGTCCATTGGAAATTCTTCGCCAACCGGAGGGCTTTGAAGAAGGGGAGGCATTTCTTGGCCGATCGAGCAATGAAGCGGCTGAGAGCCGCTATCCTCCCAGTGAGACACTGCACTTCCTTGACCGACACCGAGGGATCATTTGCTGCAGGGCTTGGATCTTTTGGGGGTTCACTTCAATTCCCCGCTGTGAAACCATGAAGCCCAGGAACTTGCCGGAATTAACTCCGAAGGCACATTTAGTTGGATTGAGCTTCATTTGGTACTTCCAGAGCATTGCAAAGCTTTCCGCAAGGTCCTCCATATGGTGGGGCACCTCTTGCTCTTCACCAGCATATCATCAACATAGACCTCCATGTTCCGACCGATTTGCTCCTTAAAGATTTTGTTGACCAGCCTTTGGTATGTGGCACCTGCATTTTTCAGACCAAAAGGCATAACTCGGTAGCAATAGATACCTCGATCGGTGATGAAGGCTGTCTTTTTCTCATCTTCGGGCACCATTCGGATTTGGTTGTACCCTGAGTAGGCATCCATGAAAGTCAGCATCTGATGGCCCGATGTTGCATCCACGAGTTGATCTATCCGAGGGAGAGGGAAACTATCCTTCGGACAAGCTTTATTGAGGTCGGTGAAGTCGATGCATATCCTCCACTTGCCATTTAATTTTTTCACCATGACAACATTTGCCAACCAGTCGGGGTAATTGACCTTCCAGATAAAGTTGGCTTTGATGAGCTTGTCCACTTCTTCCTCGATAGCTTTCTGACGCTCGGGGGCAAAGCTTCTTTTCTTATGTTTGGCTGGTCGAAACGTCTCGTCCACGCTGAGGTGATGGATTAAGACATCTGGACTGATCCTTGGCATATCTGAGGCACACCAGGCGAATACATCGGCATTCTTCCGAAGGAAATTGATTAAATCTTGTCGAAGCTTTCCTTTTAGCTGTGACCCAATCTTTATGGTTCAGTCAGGCCGAGCTTCATCCAGCGGCACCTTCTCCAGTTCTTCGGCTGGTTCTCCTTGCTGCTCAGCGAAGTCTTTACGAGCATCTAGCCCATCCACCTTGGGCTTCCTGGACTGCAAGTCGGCGATAAAGCAATGCCGAACAATAATCTGACTATCCCGAATAACCCCTACTCCCTATTCAATGGAGAATTTTATGGCAAAATGGGGAATAGAAATGATGGCCTTGAGGGATATCTGTCTTGGCCTGCCGAGGATGGCATTGTAAGGGGATCGCAGCCTAGTCACGAGGAAATCTATGAGCGTGGTAGCCACGCTAGGCCAGATGCCGGCTCGGACCGTCAGAGTAATGACTCCCTTGGGGATTATAGAGTCGCTCGTGAAACCCACCAGAGTTGATTCCACGGCTCAGAGGTTTTCCATCTGGAGTTTCATTCTCACAAAGGCATCGAAGTACAAAACATTAACGGAGCTTCCACTATAAACAAGGATCCAGCTTACATCATAATTGTTTAGATTAAGAGATACAACCAATGCATCGTCGTGGGGGTATTGTATCTCCCGCAGATCTTCATCAGAGAAAGCAAGCTCGTCGACTCGAGCCTTCTTCGGTAGATTTTCTTCCTCACTCGGCCCAGACGATGGAGTGTCAATCACCGCTATCATGTTGACATGGCCAATGACTGGGGGATTCGGTGGAGGAAGCTGGTGAGGTTCAGGTTGACGACCTCCCTCATTCGCTGGCTCAGGTGGCCCTCTGAATCGGTCTAATCTGCCCGCCGGATTAGATGCTTGCCAACACTCTTCGGTATCATGCCCGTGGTCTCGGTGGAAGCGGTAGTACTTGCTCATGTCCCTCCGGACCCCGTTACCTCGGAGGGGAGGAGGCCGAGGAATCTGGCGCTCGATCTTCATCAGAATCTGCGCCCTCGGCGCAGTGAGAGGGGTATAGTGGTTGAACCTTTGAGCTGGCTCCGGGTCCAGTCTCATGGCAGAGGGGCTCCATGGCGACAAGGCGGGCTTGCGCGGCAGTAGGCTCGATGCTTGTCATGGTTTTTCACCTCCTTCTTCTTCTGCTGCTCGGATCGGGCCGACCTTCTCGACTCCTCGACTCTGGCGTACTTGTTCGCCAGAGACATCATGTTCAAAAAGCTCTTAGGGTAGTTGACCTCCAGGGCCAAATAAAAGTCTCCCGCCTTTGATACCCCTCCGGCCAAGACGGACATGGCCACCTCATGATTGAGGTGGTCGACTTCTAGCAGGGCCGTGTTGAAACGGCCGAGATAGTTCTTCAAGGATTCCCCCTCTCTTTGCTTCACTTTCAAGAGGGAATCAGATATCCGCTGGTGACAACGGCTGCTGACAAATTGGCTGATAAACAGACAGCTCAAGTCGTCAAAAGAACCAGGTTCGAGCAGACCCTCTAAGGATAGAGGGGAAAGCACGGCATAGGATCGCATCTGACGCTCCATGGAACATCATGATGGACTTAAAGCTGTAGAGGTGGTCATCGGGATCAGTAGATCCGTGGTAGGGCTCAATGGTAGGGAGCTTGACATGAGGGGGAATCACTTCCCTCATGATCCTCTCGGTGAAGGGGATGCCCTAATCCATCTTCGGCTGGGACAAAGGAGCCTGCCTGACAATGTCTAACTTCTGACGTCATTCCCGTCGCATCTCCTGCATCTGCTGCTTGATTCCCTCATCCAGAGTGACAGGAGGGATCGGGCGGTAGGATGGCGGCAGCGGTGTCGAATCTTGGGGGACACCGGGGAGTGGGAGCAAGCTCGACGGGATCTGAGCGGGCTCCCTCCTTTGGCTTGGTTGGGCATTGGCTTCGCTCCTGCAGGTCGGTGAAGGCAATCCGCTGCCCCGAGCGGATTAGAGGGAAGAGTTAATGGAGGAATGGGAGTGGCCTCCTCTTCATGAAGTGGCGAAACATGAGCCGCCGGGTGAGGAACCCTTTGAGCTCCTTGAACGAGCTGAGTCAGGACCTGGACCTGCTAAACTAGAGCAGCGAACTGGTCCAAGGTCATCGCCGAAGCCGATGGTGAAGGGGTTTCAGCTGGTGGCGGTAGCGAGGGCTCCACGCCATTAGTTGGATCAGGCCTTTGAGATGCAGCCTGGTCCTGAGCCTCAGAGGTGGATCTCTTTCGGTTGGCCATTAGAGGATTTTTCTTTCGATCTGGATCCTTGTCTCCTAGAATACAAATTTACGGGACTTGGGGCCCTTCCTCTAGCGCCAATCTGTTGCCGCGGAAATCCGTTCTTCGACTCAGGTGCTGTTGGGGCTTCAAATCCGGGCTCGACTCCTGGCCGGGATCTGCAAAACAGTCCTCGAGCAGAGGGTGGTTTGGGGGGTGCCCTCTGTAGAAGACCCTCCGAGCCCAAGTCAGTGGAGATTCACAGCAAGCAGACAAATGAGAAGAAGGATTCCCGAGGATGAGTTCCTCTAGGGGCGGTGCTAGGAGCTCTATCTGAGCTCTAATGGAGTTTTTCGGAGAATGTGAGTGAGTGAAAGAGAGCGTACATAATGGCGTACCTAAGGGGATCTGAGGCTGTGATATTTATAGGTGATCACCTGATTCCTTGGACACGTCATAGAGAGTCTGAAAGTTGTTGAGATTCGAAACTGATTCAAATCAGGTTGTTACAGGGCCGGTAGGATCCGTATCCGGTTGGTTAGAGGATCAACGGCCAGGAAGAGCAGACGATGCTTCAAGATTCAGCGACTACATGGGCTCTAGGCCATTTCTGGTAGTGTAGGCATGATTTCCTATTTGAAATTTTGTTAGTTTAGGTGTATTCCGCAGAGGTGCTTGGATACCTCGGTCGGGCCGAGGTATAGAAGATGGCTGAATCTGTCGAAGTATGGTGAAACTCAATTTACCGAGGTATAGAATAGCTTGGCTTTCCTGAGACACAAAATGGCTCGGCTTACTGAAGCACAGGATGGTTCGGTGGCGATAGCTCAGCCCGTGGGGGTATGATAATAGCTCGATCAGCCGAGGTATAATAATAGCTCGGTCAACTGTTACACGAAAGCTGTTTGGAGGGGATAGCCTACTCATGGCTGCCTATCGGATGTGACAACTATGCGATAGGGTGCACGGGCTAGCCCTAGCCCGATGTCTTGGATTGTACATACATTAATGCAATGATATTTTTACCCCTCATCAAGAAAAATTCTTTTATTGTCATTTGATGGCTTCGATAGAACTTTTGCGATCATTTTCCAATTAATTCCTTGATCCACGATATCTGATCTACTCTTTAAAATGCTTACAAAGTTCAGATTCGACATGTTTACTAAAAAATTAACTCAGTGGTAGACTGGGTTACCGCTTATGTGGCCTATCACTTCGATTTTTAAAATTGAAAGCAGAAAGACTCTTACTCTATATATTTAAATAAATTTTATTTTTTAATATAACAAATTTAACTCGTGCCAAAATAATGTGATCATCTTTTGTAAAAAAAAAAAATTTAACAATGGTGCAATGAAATATACAAAGACAAATAATGCATCAATCGTTCCCAAAAGCCACCACATGCCCGTGGATCCCACCATGAGAATAGGGTTCTTTGGCCGCTACTTTTCGCTCCCGCGTTGCCTTTGCATCATGCGCGCTGTCGTGATAAGCTTTGCAGGGTTCTCCAACACATGCTAAAGATAGTGTGGTGGGAAAGAAGACAAAAATCGCCATGTCTCCGCTTGTATGCACAAATAATAATGTTCTCATTTATGAACATTGAATTATACGTGAACGTCTTGAAAATCTATTGGCTAAAATATATTCTAGCCTTCAAACTTTCACTCAAAATTAATTTAATTTACATACTTTTAATTGCTATAATATAATTTTTATATTTAAAAACTATTATATTTTTAATATTTTATTATATAAAATTAATTATAATCGATGAAATAGTTAATGTATAATTTCGATACAAATATAAAAACTAATTGGTAGTATAAAATATTAATTAAATCAATATATCAATCATTTTATTAATTTTAATTATTTTTATATAAAAATATTATGAATATATTATTTTTAAAATATAAGGAACTAAAGTTGAAAGATAAAAATGGATTTTGAATGAGAGTTTGAAGGTAAAAGCATATTTTTGCTAAATTTATTATATATTTTTTTAAAAGAAAAAATATTTATTATAGTTTATATGTGAATTAGGCTTTCTACCTACGCTGCATCACATCCGTCAAGAAAATAAAAGAAGAAAAAACATTAACAAACATTTTATTTTAACTTTTAAATTCAAGTAAATTATTTTTTATAATTTTTTAACAATTAGATTTCAATCTTATCCTATCAACGCTTTCATTTAATACTTTCAATCCTTTGTATCTTTTTTTTTTGTCCTTATATTTTATTTTATTTATGATGCCATCAATGTGCAAAGTATGCTAAAAAAACAATTTTTTTAAAAAAATTAAGATAAATTTTAGCAACTTTAATAATAATAATAATAAAAGTTTGCCTATAGATGAAATCCGTATGGATGTGCTCTGAATTAAATGCACGCTAAATTCACAGCATGGCTGTTTTATTTTTTAGTTAAGCGTAAGTAAAGCACTTGCTAGACATCTAGTTCAAATTTCATATATTCTATGTGATTCAAAAAACAATGCTTAACATCAGTGTTTTAAAAATTAAACCGAATGGATCAATCTAATTAGTTCAATTGAAAATTGATCGTCAGTTTGAACAGATTTAATTATTAAAATTAATTTTTATATAATTTAATAAAAATTAAATAAATTTATTGAACCAATCAGATTTCAAACCAATCCAACTTGATTTTTAAACTTTTTTTAAAAAAAATTTTTTATTTAAATTAATATTTATATTTTATTATTTTTATATTATTAAATTAAAACTAATTATAAATATTATTTAATTTGATTAAATTAATTTATTCGGTCTAATCGATCAAATGTTAAGCCGGGTCTGATTTTTAAAACATTGCTTAACATCTGGGGCTTTCCCTGTATGGCGGCGGGATGCAAGCAAAAATACCCACTGGACCATTGAAAATAAAAGCGCATTCATTAACTCGTTTCGACAATTTAAAGCAGGCCACCGGCCCCAAGCTACAGACACACTTGACGCCCTTGCCGCCATCTCAGCCAACAGGACGGAGATTAATTAATTATTAATTAATAAAGATTAACGCCTCACTGGCCTTCAATTTGACCGGCTACCAACTTTCTTTCTTTTCCTTTTCTCCAATCTCTAACCGGTCCATAACATGAGGACACCAATGATTGTCCCCAAACTCTAGTTTTCCTCCAGCTTGACAACTTAGATGAGGCCTCCCTCCCTTCGCCTCATCATCTTACCTCTCACCATATCTGTAGCCTTCCTATACGCTGTGGATTTCTTCTCAATCCTCAAGAAAGCATTTCTAAACTCCCAGTTGCTTCCATACTCGGCTCAGGTACAAGAAGAATCCATATCAACGCAAGGTAAGAAAGCAAAAATTTTTGAGAGAAGATGGTACGTAGTGTTTGCTTGCTTAGTGTGCTGACTTGAAATGGGGCTTAGAGAAGGATGTCGATCGGCTGCCATTTGCCGTTGGGAGGAAGGAGGAGGGCTGCGACGTGTTCGACGGTAGGTGGGTCTACGATGCGGTCTCAAGGCCTCTCTATGCCGAGCGTGAATGCCGCTATATCTCGGCCCAGACGCGGTGCCAAGCTTACGGCAGGCCCGACGAGGCGTACCAGCACTGGAGATGGCAGCCTCATGGCTGTTCTCTTCCAAGGTAAGCAAGGCTCTGTTCATAGAACTCCGGTTGAGGAGCGTAGATGTGTGAAATTCTCCGAACTACTCAACTGGGGTTTGGAAAATTTGAGAGAGAGAGAGAGTGAGAGAAAAATGCAATACCCAAGTAGAAAAAATCATCTTAAAAAATTAGCTCTAGATAGTTAATACTTCCATGTATAGATTAACCATGATTTCTTTGAGAGAATAAATTAGCTTTCTTGAGTTTCTTGGACAGTCGATCAGTGTTTTTTTCTTTCTTTTTTTTTTTTAATGGAAGAGAAAAGAATTCCCTCGCGAGATTTAAGATGATGGTTAAGGGCAGGTGGAAGAAAAAAAAAAAAAAAAAAGGTTGCAAATACTCTCATGAGAGAGTTCAAAGAATCTATCAGAGCAAAAATTGTCCCCACAAAGTAAAGGTAGTGATAACTTTAATAAAGACTGCGGTCAGAAAAATATCTCTTCTCGAGGGAAGAGCGTTCGGCTTTTTCTTCTATTTTGGCCTACTATTATTGCTACAGATGGATGGGTAGCCTTTTGATTCGAGAGATTTTTTGAAGAACAGTAATTTTTGATAAAGGTTCTGTATTAAAATAATAATAATAGGGAAAAAAAAAAATAAAGCTAAATTCAACGGTAACAGGATGCAATGTGGGATTATATATATAGTTGACTCCAGCTCTGTTGCTTACTTAAGATGGGCTTGTGAAATTTAACAGCTTCAATGCCACTTTTATGCTCGAAAAGCTTCGAGGGAAGCGAGTGATGTTCGTCGGCGACTCCTTGACCAGGGGCCAGTTCACGTCAATGGCCTGCCTTCTACGGCGTGCCAGCTCCAAGTTTATCAAATCCCATAAAAACTTCAGATCTCATACCATCTTCAGATCTCCGGTAATGAACTCTACGTTCTGATAGCATGCATCTTTATATCTGAAGCCTTTTGAATTAGAAGAACTAATCATCTCTCTATATGCATAGAGATATAATGCTACAATTGAGTTCTATTGGGCTCCATTTCTTGTGGAATCAAACTGCGACAATGCCACTACGCACCAAATTACAGATAGAATAGTAAACATCCATCCAGGATCCATTCATAAGCATGGTCATCATTGGAAGGGAGTTGATGTTTTGATCTTCAATACATATATGTGGTGGATAAGGGACACGAACATCAAGACATTGTAAGTTTCTTCTCAAGCTCACCATCTTTTGACATCTTTTGGCAGCAATTTCTTTTTTTTAAAAAAAAAAATTTGCCTTTGCTTAGGCAAAGGTCTGTCAATGGGGGCTTGGCCTATGTCAATGAGATGAAGAAAGAGGATGCGTATCGGCTGATGTTGAAGAGGATGGTAAGGTGGGTGGAGGAGAACATGGATCCCGAGAAGACTAGGGTATTCTTCACAAGTATGTCACCTACTCATTATAGGTAATTAAAGCAATTCCCCTGCAAATAATTTCACACTGTGCGATGTTAATAATGGTTAACAGTGGTAAGAACTGTTGGTTCTCAATGGGCCATGGGAGGTCTCATAAGTTGGAGACAAGCCTCTGTTTGGCCTGGCCTAGATTCCAATGTTTGGTTTTGTCTCTCCATTTGTGTCAGAAAGTAGACCAAACCTGAAACAATTTCCATGCACCAATTAAAAAAAGAGCCAACGAAGACTGAATTCACTTGGATTTACAGTGACATGTTGCCATGTGCAATGTAGAAATACAAGGGTTCTAAATCTCGGTGTCACGATCTGTTTTATAACACTCCAAGTTTATTTACTGGTCTAATTAGTCTGTTAATGGTAGATGAACTTGAGTTATAAACACTTTAAACATCAACTGATCCAATCAACTTATTGGTAGCAGATAAACTTAAGTTACAAATATTTTAAACTTTTTTTTTTCTATCCGATATAAGAATATCATCTGCTGGTTTAATTAACTTATTGGTAGAGATAAATATGAGTTATAAACATTTCAAACTCTTTTTTTTCATCCGATATGACAATCCAAGTTGAATTATAAACATTTCAAACTTTTCCTTCTCATCCGATACGAAAACTCCTCCTTATAATGTAATATCCTAATCGCTTGCCACAAAATATATAGATAGAATTTACTCCTAGTTGAGTTGTTGGTGCTGCAAGAATAACTCTACCACTATCATATGGGTAATCATTTCTTTTTGCCGACTAACTTTTGTATACTTGAATTGATTTGGATACCATTTGTAACGCTTCAAATTCATTGCTGATCCAATTAATTTGTTAGTGGATTAAAACTATGTGGTCTTAAAAACTCAATTGCAAGTTAGTTGATAGCAAATGAATTTGAGTTATAAGCATTTCAAACTTTTCTTTTTCATTTGATGTGAGACTAGTTTTATGATATTACAATTTTGGGACGCAGTGTGTTTTAATATGATTGATTGGGATGTTGGGACAATGTTGAGATGATTCTACCTCAATATTTGAAAGAACAACTCATTCCAACATCACATGAAACATTCTTGTCAGGATTTGAAGTCGTGAGATATACTGTAAAGCTTGTTTTACTTTAGTAAAGTCTGCTTTTCTGAAGGAAGCTTAATTTCAGCAACACAAAGTTAGTTACTTTTCTGCTGTATAGTATAGTATAGTATAGTTCGACATCTAATCTAGGAAGATGGCAGGAGTATTGAATGGGGAGGCGAGCAAGATGGTAGTTGCTACAATCAAACAGCTCCAATCGATGATCCAACCTATCAGAGTTCCAGTGCCAGCAAGAGCATGATGCAAGTGGTCGAACGAGTTTTAGGAGAGACTAAGATCCCTATTACCATCCTCAACATCACCCAGCTCTCAGCATTTCGCAAGGATGCACACGCTTCGGTCTTTAAACAACGAAGGCACGAGTTGACGCCCGAACAACTGGCCAACCCTGATAGCTATGCCGATTGCACCCATTGGTGCTTGCCGGGTCTCCAAGACACTTGGAATGTAATTTTGTATGCCAAACTCTTCTATCCTTGGAAGCACGTACTTGTTTAGAAGGGTAATGGTCCAAAAATTCTTTTTGAGTTTCTTTTCTCCATATCGATAACTTGATTTTTGAGGAAGTATTGAATAAAACCAGGGATAATAAATGCATTTGGTGTGGACTCCTATCATTGCTTCATTAGATTTTTAGTTACCCATTGTCAGCCCTATAAGATTATTTTTGGAAACTAGAAAGCTAAGAAGGGGGGGCCAATTGTTCATATGGCTTACACTGAAAAATAAACTTCATAGAGGTAGATTCCAACTAAGAAGGGGTGGAGGGTGAGTTCGGAGCGTTCAGGGTATTGAGAGCTGGAATTAAAATGGCATTACATAGTTTTGCCAGATGCCCATTCATGCGATCAATCTGAGATACTTTTAGATGGTATCTGCATATATATTTAGGGTTGACATTAAAATCTTTTTGCTCTATGGACAATCTGAAAAGATAGAAGAAAAGATATGGGACTAATTGGAAACGGCGCTGATATATATGGCATGAAAGAAACTCTTAATCTTCTTTAAGAAGAAGTATTATGTGCATCTATCCTTCATGAGGCATTGTCCTCCTTCAAGACATGGAAAAATATTGGTAACACGAAGTTATTGCACAGTCATGTGACCCTAACAAATTTCATCCCTTCTGAGGTCCTGTTTGGATTAGTTATTACTGTACCTTTTAATAAACTGTTGGCCAACAGCTAATCTAAACTGACCCTCAACAAATTAAGCTGCCTTGCTTTTTGTATATATTTTTTACTAATATATACATATATACAAAGCAGGATGAGTATTTGACATTCAGGATGTTTTCTTCCTTGGAGAGGTTGTCCTAATGTCAAGATGAGCTTCAAAACCTTATCACAAACATAGGCCCAAAGGAAAAAGAAAAAATCCTCTTGCACTGCACACGAGCCGGGCCTTTTACAAGCCCAAATTACAGGCAACTGATTTGAAGTTGCCGTTGTTGAGCGAAGGATTAATCCATCAAATTGTACGAGTGCATCGTAAAATAAGCGAGCATTTACTAAAGGCACACATAAAATAAGCGAACTTTTCTTTCACTGTACGTGGAATCTTTTGTGTTTCTAGTATTGTTGCCTATTATTTTCTTATTTGTGAAAAATATAGTTATGGTCTTATTATTTTTTTATTGGCAAAGAGAAAGTAAGTGTAAAGAGATAATTATTTTGAATATATTATTTTTGCTTAACTAGTGTTATATTATGTTATAATCTATAGTCAAAATATATATATATATATTAGATTACAATCACTCTTAAATGTCTATTAGATGCAACACTGTAGATTTTATGCTGCAACTCCTTAAACCAAAATGCACTGTTGAAGCTCCATCGGTCAGGACAGCAATATTTATATATATTGTATTTTTTTCAGAATAATTTTACAATCGATCTCTTAGGTCCACTACTGCAATGCGCTGGTATGTGCATGGTGACAGCAGGCCGCTCCAAATCCTATCGGCCATCAGTGCTACAGTTAGATCATTTGACTTGATAAGATCTTTTGTTGGACAGTCATGGTATAACGGTCGGTCCTTTTACATGAGAAACACCCCTTTCGCTGTGTTAATTAATCTTGTCAAAAGCTACGCGTGGAAAGGGCATAGGAAGGCGAGAAAATTACATTGCAGCGGGTGGATGATAGAAAGAAAGAAAGAAAAAAAAAAACTCTTTCCCAAATCGCAAGTGATGATTGATTGCTTGCACATATAATCGCACACATAATACACACACACGCGTAATATGCACTTTTTACGTTGCACGTGATGCGCAAAGATTTTTTCTAAAATATATGATAGTGATGATAGATAATAAAGGAACACAATGGTATTAGATAATGAAATTATGATGGTAATGATAAATGTTGAAAGAAGATAATGATGAAGGATAGTAACGAATGGTAATGATGATGACAATAATGATAATATAAATATGGTATAATGATGATGATAGGTAATAATGGTCGTAGCGATAATGGTGGATTTAGAGTGTGTAAAGGTATAACAATGGATACTAGAGAAAAGTGTATAGCACTGGAGTGGATGGTATAAGTATGATAGTAGCGATGAGAAAGATAACAATGATGGTGGTGAAAGGTAATTGGCAGTAGTAGGTAGGGGTAGACATGGGCTAGACTGGGTTTGACTCAATTATTGCTGGCTTAGTGTAATCTAGTAGGAATCTTTAAGGGTTTGGGTTTAATCCTACCTATATCATAATATAGAAATATATGTACGGATTTAGCTCTTAAAAAAACAAAAGAGAGAGAGAGAGAGAGAGAGAGAGAGAGAGAGAGAGTTAGAGATGGTGGATTCGTTAGAACATCCCCATCCTACTTCAAGGTACCTAATTTGACTCTCTTTTAAGACTTTTAAGAAACTATTTTTGTTCATATATATATATATATATATATATATATATATATATATATATATATATATATATGTGTGTGTATGTATGTACGTACGTATAAGTATATATTCAAGTTAGGCTAAGCCAGCCTAATTTATTTTTCTTAAATCCAAGTCTTATGGGCTAAAATTCATGTCCACCCCTAATGGTGATCATGATAATAGTGATGGTTATAGGTGATGAAAAATGATTGTTGATGGAGGTATTATTTTATTATAAAAGAAAAATAATTCAAAAATAATTTTTTAAATCTATTGTAATATGAAAAATTGAAATATAAAGTTTTTAATTTTTTATTTAGAAAATTTTTAGAAGATATTTAGTAACATCATAAAAATAGCTTATTAGATACAATAGGGTTGGTTTTAAAACTAATATTATTTAGTAATCTTTTTTATACCAAAAGCTAGCTTTATTTTTAACAAATTTGAAGCTAGAACTAGTTCATAAAAATTTCAATTCAAAGCTAGTTTTATGAAACTAATATTCCTGCTAAAAACTTGTGCAAGCTCAAAATTTTATTTTTTTAGATCGTGCATCCCCATATTCTTTTTATGAAGTTACTCACATCTCTCTCCCCCATTTTTCTCTTACCATCAATCTATTTTCACACATTTCCTTGTGATTCTCATCCTACTAATCAAATATGTATTAATTGATAATTTAATATAGCAATTTTAAGATTCTATTTATATAGTAAAATATGTTTAAAAATATATAATCAAGCACAATACCCATCTTAAAACTAGTATCGAACCTGAACAAACTAATTATATTTTAAATCTAGTTCAAATTTATAAAGAATCGTTTGAAAGAATTTATCTTAGCCCGTTTTTGAGGTTGGTAAACACCTGCTCAATTTGAAATATAAACTCTTGATTCCTGTTCTCCATGAACACCTTTCCCATAACCAAACAGGCCCTATTTGTTGGGGGAAAGGAGCGCATGACTTGAGTGCCAACCACTAAAATCTGTGCCACATGCCAGATGCTTCAAGCCTAATCCAAAACGCAAAAAGTTTTCCTGCATCATTGGCATCCCACATGGCCTAAAAGAACCGTTACCCCTCAAAGGATGGGAGCTTCAAAAAAAATTGCTCGGTGCCTCCCCACCCTTCCTAAATTTTTTTAAAAATTTAATTTCTGAACTACCCTAAAAACTATGTCCTTTCTTCCTCGTGCACTCCGCTCCGATAGCTCCTCTCTCACCCCTCTGACTTCCTCTCCTTCCCTGTTCATTCCAGTAACCCTCCCACCTTGTTCGCTTCAGTAAACCCCCGACTTTTCCTTTTTCTCCGTTCGCTCCGGCAACCCTTTCTTTTGGACACCGACCTTCCTTTTTGACTTTCACTTGCCTCAATGCTCGAAGAAGACTGAGAGGGTGCCGAAGCAAATGAGAAAGGAAGAAAGCTAAAAGGGTTGTTGGAGCGAATCGAGAGGGCATCCGTCGGAGCGAACGAAAGAGGGGAAGGAGCGAATCGAGAGGGCATCCATCGGAGCGAACGAAAAGAGGGGAAGCTAAGGGACTGCCAGAGCGAACTGGCGGGAAAAGGGGTCTATCGAAGCAAATGAGGAAAGAGAAAGGCTAGGGGGTTGCTGAAGCGAAACGAAAGAAGGAAGGATTTTAAGGATAGTTTAGAAATTAATTTTTTTAAAAAAAAATTGAAAGATTTATTGTGCAATTTTTGCAGTGCAAATAGAAACTCCCTCAAATGAATGCATTTCCTTGTGGTAAATACTAAATAGCCCCGAAAAGCTTGTGATAAATACTAAATAGCCCGAAAAAATCGAGGGAAGGGAGATAGAGGGGAGGGGGAGGTTGCCGAAGCGAGCGAAACATACTAGAATGGATTTTAAGAATAATTTTAAAATTAAATTTTTTAAAAAATTTGAGAGATATATTAAGCAATTTTTACGGAACAAATAGAAGTTTCCTTTAAGGATGGATGCATTTCCTCGTGGTAAATACTAAATAGCCCTGAAGAGCCGTCAAACTGCATCAAAAAGCTTACGCTCGTTTGAAATTCCACCATCAAAGCACGTTGCCTTCTCGTAGAGGACTAATCCTTTTTTGTGACTCGCATGCAAAGCGATGGAGGAAAAAGTTCTTTTCCCCGGTACGGCCGGGTCTGGCAGCTTTTCTCAACGCCCGTCAAATAATTCAAAGACAAGCAAAAAGAGAGCACGTTCGGGTAGGCCAAGCAAGAAACTCCCAACCTTCGACCCTGTTCTTGCCGGGAGGCACCTTTGCAAACTATTGACACGGAAACTCCACCTATTGGATGCAAGAATCTATCCCTACCTAACATCACACCAAAATATCCATCCATAGAAACGAGCCCCAACTTTTAATACCAAACGACGATTCATTGCCACAAGTTATACCAACATTGGCCATGGTGTGTCGCACCAACTCAATGGATTGCCTCTGTTTCTCATGCCATTTGGCATGCAACCCTTCTTGGTAACACGGTTGGGTCACATAACGTTGTTCGAGCGCCACATTCTCTCTCACAGTATGCACGCAATCGAACATTAAAGTGACCTTCAGCTTGTTGGGTTATGTTTGTCATGTTTCTTTCAATCGAAGAAACCATCACAATGCTTTATTTATGCTATTCCTCTTATTTTCTTAAGCTCGAGAAATCCATTCTCTTACCACTTGCGTGGCTTTTTCATGATTAGTTTCTTCCACCAGCAGCAACGTCTCCCACCACCAATGCTTAATTGTCCTTTTTTTTTAAAGATAAGAAATCCTCCTCTCTTCCTTCTTTCTCTACCTTTTACTTAAATTATGCAACTAAAATAGACTAGTTGTTATAATTTCTTTGTTTGTTAAACAAAGACAGAATGCTATTAAATGGAGCAGAATTGTGGGGAGGGAAATCGTAGCAAGTGATGCGTCTACCGCTGTTAAATTATACGTCGTGAGAACACGAGTGAATTTTTAATGAAATATGTGAAGGTTAAGACCTGGAGTTCTCTTTGAAGTGCTTACGACCAGCATGACTACCAGGAACTACTCTCATGAGATTGATAAGCACACCAATTCCTAGACCCTAAGATGACAAATCATAAGAAAACTTTCAAAAATATATCATGCAAAATTTTCATATATTTACTTGTATACTATTCTTTCTTGCATTCGAGTGTTCAGACCTGTACGGAACTGATGAGCAAAGCACAGTTAGAGCTTGGAGGTTTGTGTTATGTAAGCAGAGATCAGACAACAACTTCAAATCTATGCTCTCTCAAAATGGTCCCTTCCAATTTATTTCAACTCTAGCATGTATTTTGTACGTTAATGATATGGCGTCATATGAGTGGCATATAATTCATATTGTACTCACAAGGAACCTAATAAACATATATATAAGATAATGCTATGTTTTTTTTTTTTTTTTAAAGGGATAATGAAGGGAATCCATTATATATTTCGATCAATAAATGAAATGAAAAGCATCTTTTGAGAGAGGCCCCAGGTGACCAGAAGTTCCTTTGAGAAAAAAGAGGGAACTCCTTTCAAAAAGAGACAGTAGGGAAAAAGGATCAGTACAGGGAAAAGGCCTGAGACCAGCAACCATACGAAGAACAGTCAGCTGAGCAACAAGAAAAAAAAAAAAAAAAAGAATCATGATACATTTCACCCATATAACTTGACCAAACCAATGATTTAACTACATACAATGGTTGGTGACTGAGGAAACTTTATATTCAAATTCTCATAACAAGGTCCAAACGTCCAAGCTAAGGCCTGTTTCCCCTCACAGGCTCAAATGAAGAGTCCCTCCTCCTCTCCCCAGAGAAAAAGCTCCTTCTCCTTCTATGCCCTTACTCTATCCTTCTTCCTCTTTGTGATCATCCTCTATGGTGAAGATTTAAGTTGCATCTTAAGGCAGCCGTTTCTGAAATTCCAGCTGCTCCAAGGCTCAGAAGAAGAAGATTCCACAGCAACACAAGGTAAGAAAGCCAACCTTTTTTATGAACACAATACAGGCAAGAGTGTCCACTTGCTTATCATACTAACTCAATACTGGCCTTAGAGAAGGATGTTGTCTTCCCTTTTGCTATCGGAAGGACGGAGAAGAAGTGCAACGTGTTCAGTGGTACATGGGTCTATGACAATGTGACAAGGCCTCACTACACTGAGCCCGACTGCCCTTTCATCCAGCCTCAGCTTAAGTGCCAAGCTTATGGGAGGCCAGACAAGGCATACCAGAATTGGAGATGGCAGCCTCATGGATGCTCTCTGCCAAGGTTTGTGTTGCCACCCATGAGCTGGAAAAGAGAAGTGCTTAATTTCTTGTCTCAGTCACAATTTTCAGATGATATAATTCAATTAGGCATGATCTCTGCTGATCCCTATGAAACTGTTGTAATCAAAATACTCTCCAGATAGAAAATTTTCCATTTGTTGAGTGATTTGAAATTAAACTCGAAAAATGATTAATCTATTAATATGTCTGGTTCATGAAATTCTAGAGAACCAACTTTCTTTTAAGCAAAGAATTATCACTGTTAATGTTACTCTTTAGTCTTTTTTTCTCCTCAATCAATGAGTTGAAATCAAACGGTTGTTCCAGATAGCAAATCTCCTTATCAACGCGGCAGCTTCTTGGTTACCTATCTTTCATGTCATTTTCCCTAAGATTACCTGTCGTTGGCTTATCCCCCTGGAAAAAGAAGGGTTCAGCGTTCACCATCCTATTATAAACCATGATACTTTAGTTTATTGACTTGTAGATAGTAGTATTTTCTTGTAACTGGATGCTGCGCTGATAGTATTGCTTTCTTTCACAGGGAATTAATTAAGCAGAGTTAGAAGGAGAAAACATGAGCAATTTTCAAAAAAGGGAGGAGAAGAAGGAGAAATTTAAATACTCGTAGATTCTTATGGTTGCCTAGGAGCAAATGATTGGTTTAGTAATTTGTTTTTTTTTTTTAGTCAGTTTATCTGCACTACTCCAAGCTTGCAAAAGGTTTTTTTTTTTTTTTAATTTTTTGTCCTTGGAAGTCACTCACTCTAGCATGTTTGCCATCAAAAACCCACCTCTAGGCTCTGTTTACAAGAATCCATCCCTGATTTTCGTTGTTCAATTTACCAACTCACAATTCATGGAATCAGTCACTGAAGGTTCATAACAATAAATTAGCTCTTTAAAAATTCAGAGAAAAGGAGTCTTAATTACTTTGCGTACTCAGTCCTTGGTTTCTGATTATTCTAATATTAGAAACTATGATTTTAACTCTGTGTTATATACTGTTTACGAATTGATTCAATTACATTAATCAAAATATTCAATGACATAGTGCAATGATGATCGTATGAAGCCTTTTCTTCCAACACTACCTGTTGCAAATGTTAACTGAACTATAAGTTTAGAGCAATTACTCCACTAACACATGAAAAAACTCAACATAATATTTTTCTTTAAAAAAAAAATCAAAAAGATATGAGAAAAGAAAAAACTTATTAGTTAGTAATGGCATGCTCTTAGTTAATTCCAGCTGTGAAGGAACCATCCGCTGCCTCTAACGACATAAGCTCTGCACGAGTTGCAGCTTTAACGCCACCTTTATGCTTGAAATGCTACGAGGGAAGCGAATGATGTTCGTCGGAGACTCCTTAAACCGGGGTCAGTTCCTCTCCATGGTATGTCTTCTTCAGCGTGCCGTCCCTGAGGGCTTCAAATCCATTAAAATCATCGAATCACTCACTGTCTTCAAAGCTGAGGTAATCAATGGTAAATCCTTTTACTACTGCATTGATTTGAATTAGATTTTTCTCCGTTAGTAAAACCAATAACATATAGCTCTCAAAACATAGAACTACAACACTACGATCATGTTCTACTGGGCTCCTTTTCTGGTTGAATCGAACTCCGATAACGCCATCGTACATCGAGTGAAGGAGAGAATAGTTCGAGCCAGGTCCATCAACAAGCACGCCCAACACTGGAAGGGAGTCGATGTCATGGTCTTCAATACTTACATGTGGTGGATGACAGGGCAAAACATGAAGATATTGTAAGCAACCACCTTGTATCATCATCTCTTTGTAACATTCTCTTTTGTTTTGTTTTGTTTTTTTTTTTTTTTCTGGGGGATTTGTTGTTTAACTCTTGGTGCATCATCGATTGTGATTTATAGGCGAGGGCCTTTCAACGGGGACATGAAGTATATCGAGGAGATGGTAACTGAGGACGCGTATCGGTTGGCGCTGAGGAGCATGGTGAGGTGGGTAGAGAGGAACATGGATCCACGGAAGACCAGGGTCTTTTTCACAAGCATGTCTCCGGCCCACGAGAGGTAACCCCGTCCACTTCAACCGTCGCTGCTTGTCGCAATGCAGCTTTTTATTAGGGGAAAGATGGTGTTTAGGACCCAGCAGTCGGTTGGGAAGCGAAGGGCTCAACCAAAGCCTAAGGGCCCGTTTGGCAGCAGATTTGAATTAAAAATTTAATTTATAGTATAAAAAATATGTTTAATTAAATTATTTTTTAATTTTTTTTTTTGAAATAATTCTAAAAATTAAATAATTTAAAAAACGTTTGAAGCAATATTTTCTTCAAATTCATTTCACACGTTTTTCAGATATTATCCTCCCTTACTCAAAACATCCAAAACTCATTGATTTTTTTCTTCACGTATTCACTTCTGCCTTTCTTCAAAAAAATAGTTTTCGAAAACACTAACAAAACATATTCTCCAATCCAAAAAATCAATAGAATACAACTTAGATTTTTGAATATAATTTATGTTTTTAAAAATAATTTTCTGAATCACAAACCAAACAAAGCATTTTTTTCAATACAAATATAGCTATAGATTACAATAATTTGATATAAATTAATTATTTAATTATTGTAAAGTATTTTGCATAAATTTGGTTGATAATAATGCGTAATTGTTATCGGTATATTTTATATCATCAAATAAAGATTAATTTTTATATTTAATAAAAATTTTAAAATATATGATATCCTATTTTTGAATAGCTGATTTTGGTTCGGGTTCAAATTTAAAATTTAAAAATTTAAAATTAATTCATATCAATAATAATTCATGGATTTGAATCCAAAAATCTTTGATCAAGGATTAATTTTGGATCACTTTCATATTAGAAGTTAGTTAGCCCGGCCCACTTGTTGCTTGAATGATGGGAGGTCTGATGGATGTGACTATTGCATGCTTTGAATTGCCCAAGGTTAGGTTTTAATGGAATCCAAATTATAGCTAGGCCCAAGATATGAACATCATAGCTTGTTCTAGCCAGACCAGTCCTCTTGATCTGTATTCAAAGCAATAGTTTTGCTCTACGATGAGCCTAAAATCTCATGACCCTCGTCCTTCGTTTCTGGAAATTTACAGTAACTAAAACTGTAATGAATATGTTAGACCATCCCATGCATTCAGTCCAGCTAGTAAGTTCCAATGTGATGAAAATATTGTCATCTCCAATATTAGCCTCAGCGTTTTGATGGAGGTTGGACTAAAACTAGTCTCATAAAACTAACACATTATTGAAAGACAATTAAAATAAAAGACATATTGATATATCTAGCACTCATTTATTTCAAAATATGAGCATAGTGTATCAAGGATTATATTTAATTTCATCATTCTCAATATTTTAACATCAACCTCGCATGTAGTTTTTAAGCAACTTGGTATGAATTTTTGAGCAAGACCAAAACATAGGATTTTCTTAATAATCTGCTTTATTGTTAATAATTCAAGAACATGACTTGTTTCCATAATTAGTGGTTCAATGTGTAAGTTAAAATCCTTTGCAGGAGCATGGAATGGGGAGGTGAGCCAAATGGTAATTGTTACAATGAGACAACTCCTATCCTTGACAATCCAACATACTGGGGATTCGCTTCCAGTAGAAGCATGATGCAAGTGGTCAAGAATGTTTTAAGTAAATCGAAGGTTCCTATCACGGTTCTCAACATCACCCAACTCTCAGAATACCGCAAGGATGCACATACCTCGATTTACAAGAAGCAATGGAATAAGTTGAAACCTGAGCAATTAGCAAATCCTAGAAGCTATTCTGATTGCGTCCACTGGTGTTTGCCTGGCCTACAAGATACTTGGAATGAGCTTTTGTACACCAAACTCTTTTATCCTTAAGAACAAATGTTTGCATGGTTATCATCCAACAATTGCAATCCAAATTCCTTTTTCCTCTAATTTTTTATCCTTAAGAACAAATGTTTGCATGGTTATCATCCAACAATTGCAATCCAAATTCCTTTTTCCTCTAATTTTTTTTCTTCTTTTCTAATGTTTTTGGCACAATCTTGTACTTAATGTCACAAGTTGTTGAAGAAATGAGGAAATTGTAGATGTTATGCAAGGGGCTCTTTCTCAATCATAAAACATGATAAATGCAATTGCAAATGCACACAAGTGCTTTCTCTAATCAATTTACTCAAATGGAAAAGGGAAACAATATTGAAGCAATTTAACTCAAAATTGATGTAAAATTGAAATACAAAATATATTTCATCTTTGCAAAAACAACTAAATTTAAATGAAAAAAAATATGAAGTTGTTGTATCATCAATATATCATATAGATGAATATATAAGGTTCGTTCAAGCTTTTAAATCAATTTGATTGCACTTTATGGTCACTTTTTTATTTTTTTCAATCCCTTGCTCCCCCTGGCTTTTATATATAACTTTTGAATTGGGTTTACTAAGTAATCAGGCAACTACTTATATTTTTAAAGCAATTTTCTTATAGCAAAATCGATCGATACTATTGGCCAGCTTCACCTAATTAATGATTTAGGTTCAGAAGATGATCAAATGTTGCTTTAGGGTCCCTAAGTGATTTTCTCATGATATCTGTAAGTCAATAGCATTAGCATCCATCAGCTTTGTTTGGAATTGTAAATTTGGAATTAGTAGAACCTTTGAATACTGTTGAGGTACTTCTAAGTAAATTTTTTAATAACACTAAATCACACTAACTTGTTGACTTTAATGAGAATCTATAAATTAAGGATTGTAGGTAACAAACGATCATTTATGAAGCAAATTTTTCCAACCATACAGCTAGCATCATCCACCTTTACATGATACTTGTAGATTAGATACTTCAATGTAATTATAGTTCTAATAAGAGCTCTAAAGTAATTTTTTATTCATTTTCTCATTCCAAGAAAATTGGTTTTCTTGTCTATCTTTCATTTCCTCTTCTCAAATCTGGAGCTTTCTTTGTTAGCTCCCTCCCTCTCGTAAAGCCTATTGCTAGGTTTTTCACAAATCTCTCAACTTAAACCTTTCTAACTAAAGAGATATTACTCATCATTGCTAGAGCTGCATGTTCTTTGAATCATCTGTTATTGAATTTAAATTAAATAAAATATTTGCTCTCGATCCTTTAGATTCTCTTTACTTGCAAACTAAGGGGACTAGAGATTATTTTGTTCTGTCAACTTCATTATATTCTTTATGTAGTTTGATATTTTAATTAATATCAAGGAGTTCGTTAAGCATTCTTTGTATGATCTTTTTTTACAGCCATTAATCTCTATATTTAAAGCCTTTCAAGGATATCTTTTTAAATATCCTTTTGTGTTAAGCTCGATATACATTGCTGGCTCTTTTTTCTGTCAACTTGAGCTTTCGAGATCGATTAATTACTCAATATGGTATTAAAGCCAAGATTCGCTGGAGGTTATGATCATGCTAACTATTTATTTGATTATCCTAGTTGTTATCAATATACATTATCAATCTTTTTTTCTATCTTTTTTGAGGATCCTACAACAATTTTTTAATTAGACTACGTCTAAAAAATGTGGTCTTTTATATATAGACTATGTTTTCTAAATTGTAAATTGTATTAAAATATTAAAATCAATATATGTACTAGGAGGAAGAAGGGGTAGAGATAGGAGAGAGAGAGTTCCATAAGTTTTTATGTAATTCTCTCTATTTCTCAAGGTAAGGGTTACCCTACAAAAAAAAAAGATAGCAATAATTTTAAGAATAACTGAGGTTGAGGATGCTCTCTGCTTGAGGAAAATTCTTAAATCTTTCTTATTCCATATATACACCATGATCAGTTGATTTAGACTTTTTCTTTCCTTCTTTGAAACATTCTTCTTCTATTTGGATTAGAGGTTGCGTGTGATGAGTAGTGAACTACTCCAACCGAGACAGTTGGCTATGGACTCCAAAATTTTGTAAGAAGGATATCTCATGAATAGATAATCCACTGACTCCTATGAGGTTAATTTCACAGAAACACATTCCGAACCTATTGCACATCCTTTCCCTCTCTAATGCATCTTCATGTTTAGCTTGCTTAAAAAATTAGCCATAGAAAAATCTTCACCCTCTCAGGGCAAAAGCATTCCATACTATATTATGAAAAGAAAATAAGACTCATAATAGTAGAGTCAATCTTTTTTTTTTTTTGGTGTCAACTTAAACTTTTTGGATCAATTGGTTATTGGACATTATAAAAGTATTGTCATGACAGTTATCATATTAATTTTGGCTAAAAAGGGGTTTAGGAAAGAGACTGAAATTGGTAGTTTTTGGAATCAATTGGTTGCCCAATATTATAAAAGTACTGCCATGATAGCCATTATCTTTGGTTAAGAGGGGTTTAGGCGTGAGATTGGAATTTACTATTGTTTCATGAAGCATGGTGTTTTAGAGTGAAAAAAATAATGTATGTTGCTCAGTGCTTTTGAACCTAAACTCCAACGTTTAACCATCTTTGCCCCAGGGATCTGA
Organism: Calamus simplicifolius; assembly: GCA_900491605.1. Lineage (NCBI taxonomy): Eukaryota > Viridiplantae > Streptophyta > Magnoliopsida > Arecales > Arecaceae > Calamus > Calamus simplicifolius. The sequence goes on from UESW01004295.1 coordinate 365,664, forward strand.
TGATATCTACGAATCCATCAATTACTCAATATTGTGAAAGTGTTCTCATGATAGCCAATATCTTTTTGGCTAGCGAGGAGTTTAGGCATGAGATCGAAGTTTACTAGTGTTTCATAAAGTGGAGTGTGTTTTCATGAAGTTTAATGGTGTTTCATAAAGTGGAGTGTTTTATGGTGAAAAAAATAATGTCCATTAATTATTTAAGCTCCACTATTTTAATGTCCTCATCGGCTTTGGGAGATGAGCTTCGAACTCATCGTTTATTCAACATTGTGAACATGTTGCCATGATAGCCATTTTCTTTTGGCTAGAAGGGGTTGAAAGTTACTAGCGTCCATAAAGCAGGGTGTTTTAGAGTGAATAATAATAATAATAACATACATTGCTTAGTGCTTCGGAGTCTAAAAATCCAAACGAGCTTAATTGTTTAAACTCCACTGTTAACGGTCCTTGCTTTTGGGAGATGAGCTTTGAACCCATTATCTCCTGTAAGTTAATTAACAATGGAGCACAAACCACTATGTGATTTGTTTATGCTTGGTGCGAAGCACTAGCTTTACTTTGGGAACACCAAAGTGAAGCCGCCCATAAAGAGCTACATCCAAGCCATTCTATGCTACTTTATTTATTGTTACTACTCATGGTAAATCATTCAGAGCATGTGGCGAAAGGAAGATAGTGATTGATTTTTATTTGTTGTAAGTTTTACGTACATGGACGAAAGAGATCGAGTTGTTTTGTTTTGTGGGAGCGGAGATCCTTTTGGTGCGTCTTTATTGAGAGATCTAAGGTGGGACAACTTCCTTGAAACCAGTTGCAGATCTCCAATTGTGGTCGTCCATTGCTTGGTGGTCCTCAGCATAAACGGATGCAGCGGAGAGTGGTCACCAAGCTTGACTAAGAGAGAGGAGCAGAGAATCCAAAGAGATCAAAGGCAAGGGCCATAACTCGACCATTTCCTTCTCCAATACAGTTGCACTTGACGTAGAAACAGGATAAGATCATGTGGAGCCACCACATATCTGTTAGATTTTGATCCATTCTGGAACTTTAGACCTTCTCCTTGACATTATAAATGGGTGGTTGATTGGGTTGTGCTTGGCAACCTCAAACTTTAATTAAGGAGGCAACCAACTGCAGCATCAATGAATTATCCTATCCTATGATGCTAAGTAGGCAATCCTTTAATCTATATATATATTTTTTTTTTGATAGAATCTTCTCTAAGTTCATTAGATATGAAGAATTGGAACCAGAAAAGAAGGCAGAAACGCCAAACAAAATACAAAGGAATCACAGTGGACCCCCACAATTCTTTATTCTCCAATTCAACTACTATGAACATTTTGGTTTGTGGACGATTGATTTGATAAGAATGCATATTGAACCTCCATCGTTGTTGACAACCTAAACTTGTTTGATCCGGTTTCTAGAAGGTTCGCACTTCTTTTTTCTGAGAAAAAAGAAAGAGAAGGTTCACACTTCACCTAGAGAATTCCATGCATGCTATGGCTAGCAATGCAAGAGTTTCTGCATCTGGATGCTATGCCAGGAGCATTCAGGAGAAGTTGACAAAAAAAAATTATTGCTTGGAATAAGCTTGGTATAAGTTACATGCATACTAGAACAATCAAGGGGAAAATAAAGTTCTTAATCTTATGTGTTCAAGTCCAATTATCATGGGATTGCATTTTTCAAAGTATGTAACAACCAATATCTTAGTGCCCTGCCCTTCTTCTTTTTTTTTTTTTTTTTTGTCTTCACTCACATCTCAATGGCATAATTTATATCAAATTCTATGCAAAATATCTGATGTTGAAGCTAGCAGATGTGCAGTGATCAGTTATCATGTTCAACAAGACCAAGTTTATTTTTCCTTCTACTCAATGATCATCCATTTGTGCTCCTCCAGGAGGGCTCTTCTAGTTAATGTTTGTAGCAGGGAACCAGTGAGCTTGCTCTGACTAAACTTTCTATTCCTGACCAACACCAAACAGATTATTTATTTACTTTAGCTTAATCCAAGATGAAATTGAAAGATGTTAATTAGCCAAAAATAAGAAACTCTCCATTTTAGATTACTTAAGCACATTAGAACAGTGGTACAAGCATATCACTGAACATTTCAAAGAAATGACAATTTGTTTTAGCATATAGATTATTATAATGAAATTACTACAGATTAAATGACAATTCGTTCTTGAGAAGGTGCGCCAGCACATGAGGTCTGTTTGGCAACTAAAGCCATGCAATTGATGCCCATGAGTTTCATTTCTAGGATTGGCCACTTCATTGCATCTGCGCTTGTGAAGGATGAAAGGTAGCCTAATTGTAATGTGATGACTACAATTAGCGACTGCCCCATAATGTACATATTGCACATATTCTTGTTAGCATCATTTAATGTGTAACACTCTGAAAGATTCTATTCCTGATATCCCTCTAAGCAAAACCAAGGCTTCCAAGTCGTCATGCTCAAGAGGTCATGTCTCTAGGTAAACAAGACCCTGCTGTCTATGTAGGCTACAGTGCCAAAGCTACTACTGTCATGGTAAAATTAAGAAGAGGAAGATGGAGTTTAGAGTTGGATTTTAGTAACTTCAGATAATCAGTCAGTAGTTGTATCTTATAATCAACTTACAGAAGTTTAGAGTTGGATCGATGTATCACTAGCTTGTGCGTTTATGGGTGGTGAATGATTTCATCTTCAGAGAAATGGGCATGGGGTATTCTAAACTAGCAACATGAGAGAGTGGGGCTACAGGGGGTTGCTATCAGCTGATGTCCAATTCAAAAACCTAATACTTCCAAGCTGTTATGAGCCGCTGTAAAACTCAAAAATTACTCTAAACTTGACAAATAGAACCTGCCTTTTTCAAAGTTGTTCAATAATAAAAAGTTAAGCTTGGAAACTTGATACTGACCGAGACCAAAAGTTAAGCTTGGCAACTTGATACTGATTGAGACCAAGTCAGATTGGTGTTGAATGATAGCAAATCAACGCGACCGCTCAGATAATGTATCAAACTTTGCATCTATGACTGCATTGGTTTGATTAAATAGACAGAATAATCAATAGCATTATACCACGAAAGCAGCAGTGTATTCTTTATCAAAAGTCCTTCAAGAATCAAGACGCTCTTCACCTACTGTAGCAACGCATAAATTGTACCTTTTAGCCAGCAAAAATTTACTTCCATACAAGGAACTTTGATTTTTTTTCTTTTTTCCAGTGCAATAAATAGCAGATAAATCAATCTCTTTTATTTATATAACAATTATAAAGATTCAATCTCAAACTAATTGGGATCCAACTAGTTAAATTCTTTTTATTCATTTTACATAATTTTGAGTCATGTTTTTTATAAAATATAAAAATTTTAAATCTTTCTTCATCCTTTTCTTTTATATAATTTATCCTTTCATTTTTATATCTCTAAGTTCACAGTGCCTATGTCCAAACCCTTTAACTTATTTTTTTCTTAATTTATTATTTGTCAAAATACTATTAGCTCTCTTCTTTCAGAGAATCCATTCATTATCTAAGTTGATTTTGAGAATTAATATATCCAGCTAAGCTCCATTGTAGATGCCTTTTCTAGATCAAATTGCACACCTATATTTTCCATGTAGGAGTTATACTACTTGAGCCCCACTCTTTTCAAGGACACTAGAGTTAATCCTCCCTCTCTCTAGCCTTTAGGCTCAAAGTCCACTGCTAAACTTTAGGTGAGCAGAGGATGATCTTGGAGCTGGTGTTGGCCAATAATATTTTTGGTGGTTGATCACTGTGTGGTCAATTTGAAGGGAAGGCTTGGAAAGTGACCCAAAGAGAGACAGAGAGAGAGAAGAGGGGGGTGTGGTGAGAAATTGGGTGGGATGAGAGAAGGTTCTATGATAAATAAGAGACCACGGGATCTATTAAAGGCTGCCTCACCAACTTGCAGAACAACTTGCATGCCATGCCGTCCATTATTTCAAATAGAAACGGTACGCAAGGGAAGGAAAAATGAAAAGAAAAAAAAAAAAAAAAAAAAGGAGCTGAGAGAAAGAAGGACGGAAGCTTGGTGATGCAAGAAATAGAAAAAGGCCTCAACTTGCCTTTCTTTTAAGAGCAAGTTGGGGGTCATCAAAGGACAAGTTGCACAGCCAACCAACCAGCCAGCCACTGATTCCCCATCGATGGAAGGATATATTTTTAATCTAGCATGCATCTCAAAGCCACTATTTCCATTCAAAATTGGAATAGGTTTGAAAGGAGACAGATTTGAGCCCCTTTTTGACCTCCAATTTCCTCACTTGAAATCTTGATTGAGAGCCATGCGTGTAATTTGGTCGCAAGTGGACAAAGATTATATATATATATGGGGAAAAATTTATATTAATAAACAATCAACCGGCATATTAGCCACAATGTTCATTAGAAAAAGTGTTTTCTGACCATTGTTTCTCTAACAATGCACTGGCAAGGTCACATTGTATGGCATCATTGATTTGATAATGGCTTTAGGATTAAGCTGGTCAGATTATAAAAAAAGAAAAAGGATTTAAAAAAAAAAGGGGCCTACTTGCTTGGAACATCCAGGGACGTGCCAGCTGTGTTTTATAGCCCAATTAGCCAATTCTTATCTTAGAATCAGCGAGATGATGATGGTATTGAAGCACGATATTAAACTAATGCAAATGTAATGGCCTTTGGCAATCTATGTGGTCGTTTTTACGAAGAACCAGAGAAAGAGAGAGAGAGAGAGAGGGGCCAGCCAAGCAACTAATTGATCGAGAAGCCAAGTTAGCACCCTAATTAATTTACTACCATGCTCTCCAGAACAGCTTGCATGTTTGAGCCAAAAGAGATGACATTCTATAACATTTGTTCATTGTTCAATCGAAGCAGACAACCCTTCAAGTTTTGGCATTTTCAGCCATAGATTTATTTTAATACAGCTCCATGGTTCTAATAGACCACCAACTTCATACTTTTATTAAAGAAAGAAAGAAGGAAGGAAAGAAACATGCTCATTTTTTAATCAAATACACCATCAATGGATCACACATGTAATCAAAAGATAAACCTTGCTTTATAAGCCAAGTATGGACAAATTTAGAGAGAGAATGGGATTATTCACAACGGGCCTGTACTACTTGTATCTGCCTGAAAAGAAGAAAAACAAAAATAGGAAAGAAAGAAGAAAATAAGGAGGAGGAGGAAGAAGAAAAGGGAGGAGGTTGGAGGGCAAGACCATGCGGTACAACGAAGTCGTCGTCTCGCTTCAAGTGGGTGGGCGCGATGGTCCCCACGGCCGGGGACGGACCCAGGGGGACGAGGAAAAAACAACCATCCAGCTCGCAAAAAGAGAAGCCCCCGGTCCCGGGGCTGAATCACGGGTCTGCCCTCCCGGCGGCGCCGCCGCGCCGGGCGAGGTTCTCGGCGGTGTGAGCCAGCGACTGGAGGTTGCACTTGACGATGGTGTCCACGAAGACCCGCGTGTCCTCCCTCGTGTTGCCCGCCGGCACGTCCACCACGTACGACTCCACCACCACCGTAACCCCGCCGACGCCAGCGGCCGCGTGGAGGGTGGTCACGGACCGGTAGTTCGCCAGCCGATGCTCGCCGCCGACGACCCGGAAGCTGAGCACGTGGCTCTCGTCGTCCAGGATCTCGAGGCGCTCGGTGCTGGTCACCGCCGGGAGGCCGGAGACCACCTGGACCTCGCGGAGGGTGCCGACGTCGCCGTCGCCGACGAGGACGTGGCAGCTCTTGACGAAGTGCTTGTAGGTCTGAGGCTTGTCGAAGCGGCGGACAACCGACCACACCGTCGGCACGGGGGCGGCGACGGTCTGGACCACAGCGGAGCAGCACTGGTGCGGCCCCACCGTGTGTTCGTGGTGCCGCGCCACCTCCTCCGGCACCGCGTGCGCCGTGCAACGCTCCCCCGTCGCCGCCTTGCCACCTGCGACCGGCCCCTGGGTCATGCTGTTCCCGTTGGTGCCGGTGCCGCCGCCGCCGCCGATGGTCGTGCTGAGCCTTTGGTGTTGGACGGAGGACTTCGGAGGAGTGCAAGGCATTACTCGCTACTTCTTCCTCAAAGAGAGAGAGAGAGAGAGAGAGAGGGGGTTGTCTTTGGTGAGTTTATGAGCGAGGTGTATGTATAAATAAAGGGCGATGCGTTGGGAAAGTATAGGGTTAGCTAAGATTTATTCATTTAATGGATCTTTATTGGCTTGCAACGGGGATTATCGCTTGTTGCAGTGCAAATTGAGCAATTGGGCTTTGTTTTTCTCCGGTTGAACGTTTGGGGGAGTGGATTTGGGAGGGGTTTGGATTTTGGAATGGGGGGTCTTCACTCTTCAATAGTCCAGAAGGTGGGAAGGGGGAGATGAACCGGGGTTGATTTGATTGCGAGGTGGTTAATTAAAATTAGAGACATTGATGTTCGTGGGTAATAAAATAAATTAAGGGCCAGTTGTTTGAGATAAGGTTGCTCTACTGTCCTTGATCTATGATTCTATACGCTGGTGGAAATGAACATATTACCTTTGATTATTGAAATTTTATTATGTGGCAATAATGACTATGGATTATGACTGACTCATCGATAATTTTATTTTATTTAGCATGACCATTATTCGTTCTCTCTCTTTTGGCATTTGTGATTTTTGGATATGGATGGTCTATTGCAGCACTAGTCTTAGCCATGCAGACTATAGGAAGATGTTTAGATTATTAATTTAGATGATAATGGTTACAATAATTATCATTTATAAATTTAGTTATTGCTTCTAATTACTGTCATCCTGAGGCTAGGGCTCTTGGTGACATGGGAAAGCTTAGAGTGGATAATGTGATGTCTCACATGCTTATATATCTATCCTTTCTTATTTGATTTACCATTGCAATATATATTTAGCAAACTTCTATCCTTCTTAACTAAATATATATATATATATATATATACTAACTCTTATAACAATTCTTGCCCATAATATGATGATATTGTAGTTATTTCTTAGAAAATATAGCTTTATAGACTGAGGGCTGTAAGATAAATCGATCAAACAGATACAGTCAATTGATAAAAGGTGATAGGGTGAATTTGTAAATGAATTTGAACTTTCAACCAAACTTTCAAGCATGATGCAAACATTGCAAAGGATAAGAAAAGAAAAAAAAGCACTAAGGAAAGATATATATATATATATATATATATGTGTGTGTGTGTGTGTGTGTGTGTGTGTTTTTCCAAAGTTGATTACATGAAAAAATATAATGGAGTATACCAAGTCCTCTTAACGCATGGTCAATCATCTTCAAGATGGAGCAAGATGTCACATTAAAGATCTTTAGACCATAAATGTTGACCTTTTGACTATAATTTTAAATAATTCAGAACATATCTCGGAGATGAGTTCTAATTTTCATTAGCAAGTCAGTTGTTATTGAGTAGGAGGAGCGACTTGTATAGGCCGCTGCAAGTTGAAAAAAATGACAAGGTCTGATTACTTTTAAATCAACATAATTATATAAAATGGTCAAAGATCTCGAAAGAAGTTTCAAGTAAGTTTCAAATAGGAATCACATGTGGGTATGTTAATCTATCATTTACTTGGGCTAAAATCGTGCACATTGGCTATATAAAAATTGTTTCATTGCATGCAAAAATTCATCCTTCAAAAATATTAATTCTCATTCTTACCATTGTTTGCATATTTTAATATTGCTCTTGTCATCAACCTTGTTTAGGCCAATTATTAGAGTGTGAGTCCTTTTCTATCCCTCAACAAAACTTAACCTTTATTTGCCAAAAGGTAAAAATAAAGTTATGATCCTCAAACTTCCGCTAAAAATTTATTTTGATTTTAAACATTTAGTTGTTGTTATGGTTTAGTCTCTTATATTTTGATAAAATAGCTAACGTGTCATTGTATCAATCAATCCATGTATTCATATTAAGACTACACATCAATTATTTCATCAATTTTAATTAATTTTATATAATAAAAAGTTAAAATATAATATTTTTAAAATATGAGGAATTAGATTATAATAACTAATTAAACTTTGAAGATTAAGATGGATTTTAAATGAAAGTTTTAAGATCAAAAGTATCTTTTAGCCTATAAAGAAAATAAAAAGAGAGAAACAAGGAAGAAAGAGTAAATGGATTTGATTGATATAGCAGTGATCCAGCACTATAGGAAAATTTAATGATGCTTATGGATGGTACAATAAATAATGACAACTCTTAAGACATACGAGCATTATATATATAAAGATATAATTAAGAATGTAAATAATGGCAATTCTGAATGATTGGGATCGAAGCTTTATTTTTTTAAAAAATGATAAAAGGTGTGGTAGAGTGAACCCTGTATGCAAATCAGTAAACAAGTGGGAGGGGGAATAATTGAACATCATTGCTCCTATCATGATCAACTTTGCTTATAGATGGAGACCTGAAACTCTTGCTTGGTGATGAGCGACTGGTCCATTGTCAACTGAGGAAGGCTTTGAGTAGGCCAGGCTTGGGCTTACGAGGACGCAATGTGCATGCTGTCGCAGCAAGTGCCACGTGCTAGGCCGATCAGTTCTTCATTCATGAAAAAGGCTTGATGCACCGAAGAACGATGCAGTAAACACGCCAATAAGATTCATTGAATTTTAGCATGCATGATAGTACGAACGTACGATCGTTTCATGCAGTGTTTTCCCTCCATTCATCTGGCCACGCCTCGTCCTAGACCAGGCCCGGTCCATTAACTAGCTGGCTAGAAGTAGAAGCCAACAAGCGTCATGTTTCAAATTTTGACTTCCAAAGGATCCATCTGGTAGTCATACTACCACATCCCGTGCTCCTCCTAACCGGGCTGGCAATTGGCAAAATTTCCCAAGAGTCTTGCCACCGGAGTTGTTGGAAACTACATCAAAAAGGACAAAGAAAAATCTCTCCAAAATGATGCCTTTTTGACCGTTCCCCGACTCCATAATCCTTGAGGATTGATGTTAGGGACGTAGGAGGCCATGGGGCCAGCTGCTTGGAAGTTGGAACGTTCGGATTCCTCTAGGCGTCCACCTTTCCCGTGCTTGTGAAATGCCAGTCCAAAGCACCTTTCGTAGTTCTCTTCTTGATCAAGGGAAGATGCCGCTGAGCCATATGGTCATACGTGATGAAAGGAACGTTTGGAGATGGAGATGGAGATGGAGATGGATGGGTACGTTGAGTTGAGGACCAGCGATTCACGAATTTATCTCCAGTGACTACCAAAAATTTGACGGCTCATAATGATGGGCATGCCTTCCGAGATGCTGGCCAGCTCTCCGCCAATTGCCAAATAAGTAGACTTGTCAAGCTGATGGAGTTTAGTGCAATGCATGACGCGCTTTTATTTGAACCCCCCGCCCCGATTTTATTCAAACAGAAAGAGTGCCCGCAAGAAGCGTTTTTCTATTTTTTATTTTATTTATTGTTACAGACAAATATTTATATTATTTTAATACAAATTAGTTCAGATATATCAAAATATAAAATTTGCTTAAAAAAAAAAAGAAAATAGGAGTTATCCTGGTTTCATAATCAAAATTTTGCATGATGAGAGCCACAAAGATCGCCACTTAGTTCATCATAAAATTAATTTTTTGATAAATATATCAAATGTAAATTTTATGAATATTTTGAAGAATAGAATAAATATCGAGAAAAAAAAGATTGATGAAAACTTGAAAGGCTGGCAAGAAGCGTTAACAAATGATAGAAAACATAAAAGCGTTAATAATTAATCTTTACTAATTATTAATTAATAAAGATTAACGCCTCACTGGCCTTCAATTTGTCCAGCTACCAACTTTCTTTCTTTTTCTTTTCTCCAATCTCTAACCGGTCCATAACATGAGGACACCAATGATTGTCCCCAAACTCTAGTTTTCCTCCAGCTTGACAACTTAGATGAGGCCTCCCTCCCTTCGCCTCATCAATCATCATCTTACCTCTCACCATATCTGTAGCCTTCCTATACGCTGTGGATTTCTTCTCAATCCTCAAGAAAGCATTTCTAAACTCCCAGTTGTTTCCATACTCGGCTCAGGTACAAGAAGAATCCATATCAACGCAAGGTAAGTAGTCACAAAGAAGCTTTAATTTTTTTTATTAAAAAAAAATCCTGATAATTCTGCAGTTAACAAATTAAGTAGTCACAAATTCTTATTTTTAATGTTTTCCTTTTTGTGAAAGAAAGATGTATAGGCCTGTAACCACGTATCATTGGTTAAAACTACTGTGACTACCTTAAAAGATTAAGTCAGACAATTTACGCATACAACAATATCCCTCAGGAGGTAATCATCAAATGAGTAATAACAATATAACAGCTAGAAGAATGCCATTAATTTCCAGCAACTCCTCTCCCAGCATATCTGTCACAAAGACAACTGCAAGGTATACTTAGGTAATTCATGATAACAATTTATAAGAGAATAGTATGAATTGCATATTTTATCAATCACATGATACTGTCTCTTTGATATACTATCTTTCTTTCAGTGAGGGCACTTGTCTGTTGAGATTAGAATACATGTTTGCTAATATTATGAGGACTACAATAACAACTAGAAAGACTCAAAAATATTATATGGAACAGGCTTTTGCTTTTTGAACATTTACTGTATAAGACAATTTCAGAATATAATATGGAAAAATGCAAAAGAGTACCAACCGTCATTCGAGCCTTAAATGACTTTGCCTTCGCTTCAACAGCTTCCACTCCTTTCAAACCACCAGAAACAGCATAATTGCCCTGCAATTAGTGGATTTGTTTCTAATCAACTGAACAACATGTAAGAACCCATTAAAATTGGGAAAAGTGAAGCAAGAAAATCTTACTGGACACAGGAAATTTGCAATCTGAACTTTATCTTTTTCACCTACTTCCTCATTAGCAGCATCACATAACAACTGCACCTTTTCTGAATCCAGTCCTATGACACTAACCATAGCACCACTAGCAGCATCAGAAGCATCCTGAAGAAATGCCATGACTGCTCAGTCAACTTGTAAGGCAACTTGAAATGAACTACTCATCATACTTATGCTCATAAGACTCTTTGCTAACCTGCATGGCCTCTCCTCTTAGCTTGACAAGCTTGAGACCATCCTCAAAGCTTATTAATTGAATCCTCAAAGCTTATAAATAGTTCCATAAGACAGCAAATGTGTTATCAGTATAAGATGCAAATAGTAAGATAGAACAAGAGAATGATCATAAACTTCCAATATATTTGTCAGTTCTGACTTCTTAAGTTAGTAAGCTATATGCCACTGGAAAGATCGAGAATTGCTGCATGCTGCAAACACTGATGATTAACTAGTGAGATTTTTTCAAACATATTGTTAACATGGAATACCTGAAAGCACCAGCAAATGCAAGAGCTGTATATTCTCCCAAGCTCAGCCCACAAGTGACATCTACAGAATCAATTATATCCTGACCTCCATCGCGTGCACGTAGCACTTCCACAGCAGCCAGGCTAGTGATATAAAGAGCTGGTTGCAAATGATTTGCGACCATTTTGCTATCATCAATATAATTTCAATATATTTCTATCCCCAATAATATCAATATACAGCATGATCATAAGGAAAATGCTATATGAGAACTGGATTTACAGCTAGATCTGCAAATCAATTATATATTTACGACACATCGGATGCTAAACTATATTTGCATCTAATTGGCAATTAGTGGTAAATGGAGAGTCTGCTCATAAGTGGAAGCATTACTCTAGACAATAATAGAACTAAAATATAAAAATCATCTTTGCTCATCTACTCTTAATTTATTAGTCAAAATTTTTCATCATATCTTTGAGAGAAACTACTTTCAATATTGGAAAATAATCTTAATACTATGTAACACAAATGTTAAAGAAACTTGTGCAAATGGCAGAGTATCTAAGATGACATTCATAAGAAAGCACCAACTAACAGAAGCTAGTAGCTGAGAACCATAACAGCAAGAATATGTATCAAAAACTCAGTATCAGGTTACCTCGCTTACGATTGTTGAATCAAGCATCCAAGAGGTCAAAATTGAGGCAAAGGAGAAAGACCAAGTTGAGCATTTTGGAACGACCTTTGAGATGTAATTTGCATAGAATAAGAAATTTAGCTGAATAATAAACATACCCAAGTATATCATTTGCCTTCTTAAATAAATCAGCAGTTGCTGGTACACTCTGAGCTTCCACCCCCATTCCTATAGTTTGTGCACCCTGAGATACAGTGGAGATATTGCTAAGAAACATTGCACAAAAATATGGAACTTGAAAAGCATAACTATATTTGAAACATCAGTTTGACATTGAAACTTGCACAGAAACTTGTTCTATACAGTTGTAAACTCTAAATTGAAACATAATGTTGTACCACAATGAAGAGTTGTGATGAACACAAATATAAAGAAAAAGCACGTTTCATCCATGAACGATGATATAGGCACAGGGCTAACTAAGTTCTATTTTCATTTGTTAATTTGCACCCATGAGAGGACATGCACATGTGTGAAAGTACTCCAAAATTAAGTTACTTGGAAGGTCAAACATAAATAGAATTTATTAGCTGAGCACTCAAAGTCAACATTAGATTCCTGCTTGCCAATTGATGCCTTATTAATCTCATAGAGTTAAAACAGTGGCTGAATATGGAGCATTGCATGAGCCAATTTTTACCAAGAACGATGAACTTGTGCATCTAGTCAATACTTCAGTAAACTTGTGACAAAAGCAAGGCAAAATGCAGAAGAATATAATTGTAGATGTGATTCATGCTAACCATTAACGTGTTTCCTATAGGAAAAAAACTGGATTAAATTTGAATGTAAACTACTGAATCATATTGAGAGTATCATCTTTTGATGCTCATTTTCTGTGCATATACAATCCAACTTCCTCACCACATTTCTAGCAGCAGAATAGTACTCTGCAATCATAAAGAGCTCAATTTAACACAAACATACTTATAAGCCTGTAGATGATGCAGAAGCACGTACCATGGCATCAAGATATGTTTGACCAATTATCTCAGAGCTTAATTGGTAAGGACAGTCAAAATAATGTTCTTGTGGTGGTGTAGAGAAAATCACTTGACCTGCTGATATAATATTGAAAAAAAAGGAAATAAGAAGTGAATGAGATTATACAACAACTAAACCACTTTCGTGCACGCGCGTGCACACACAGACACACAGAGAAGTGGTTATAATGTCACCTTTCCTAAGAATTCGTAATCCACAATCTCCAACATTTGCAATTTTTAGAGTTCCGTTCTTTTCCAACATGGCAACAATCCTGTTTAGATCAGACAAGTCATCAAAAATAAATAACTACTACAAAAAGTGCTGAATTTTATACGAAGCAACAAAAGGGCAGCAGTCAGGAACATTCAGTGGCATAGATTTATTTTTAGTTTAATAACAAATGAAAGAGCTGCAGATGGTCACATTGCATCTATAGGCTGTAGTTGAGCTCCCAGGAGTGCCAGATTACAGAGTGGGATGAAGAAAACAAGAAAAGAAAACACCAGACAAGCATCAATCATCATTGTGTAATTCACACCATAGTGCTGAAAATACTTATGCTAGGAATGTGGCTAAAGGTATTATTAATACACTGTCAAATTAAAATTTAACAGCCTTTTCCGATATTATGACAATGATAGAAAGTCTTAGCACAGATATTAAAAAAATATCAAAAAAAAAGTTACACATATCACACCTAGAAGGACACCATGGCAGAATAAAGGGATTCCTTGTTAAGATGATGTCTATTACACCATTTGCCACTATATTGCAGTTCTTAAATTTTCAAATCTTGTGAAGTTTATACTACAACAGTAATGAAATCCAATGTAAGCTCATGCAATAACTTATTGCTCAGATGTGTCCCACTATGAATCCGGCTTATTTACAGATTTATCTATATATGACACATAAATATATGTCTGTGTATATGTATCTGCATAAAAAACTATGTCTGCATGTATGCATATATATGATGTATACACACATTCTACATATACAAGTCTGTAGATGCATACGGATACATGTATACACATACATAAACATATACAGAGTATGATGAGTATTCAGGCCTGATTATATAATAGCATGAAATCAGTAATCAGATGTGCACAAGCTGCTCAGGTCACTATAATATATAGGATAGAAAATACATAGATAACTAACAAAGCTCATCCAAGAAAATAGAAACAGTGATCAATTAATCAAACAAGCATGTCAGGGAAAAGAATTCATAATTCTAGTACTAAGCTAAAGATTTATATAAGGCCCTTCTGTGCCTTCTTGTGTGAAACAGAAAAGGTGTGCATAGGAATAAATTATGGAGAGCCAAGAAGGTATGGAGCTCTCAAAGATGGTTGAGCATCATCTTTTCTCAAATATTCTCCTTTTTCTCTAGCCAATTATAAACATTAAAAAAAAAAGGCAAAGCCCTAGCAAAGAGGGCAGCAGAAAATCCAACTAGAGATTGTTCATGGACTTTGGTAAGGACAAACAAAAGGAAAGTGGTGCAAACATTGATTTGAAATTTTGAACTAATTCGATATAAGAGATGATACATATCCAACTGTGGAAAGCAGATGGGAAAGCCAAAATTAGATATTTGAGAACTCTGTCTAAAGATGAACCGAGAGAAATATATCATACTTACACTATAGCTGCTCCTGTGGAGGAGGTTGTAGCATGTGCCTTCTTCAACAGAATCTGAGGATCATAATTAACCTATTAACATATAAATTATGTCTGGCATGTCAGTGAAACCCAAAGACTCATTTGTCATGCAAATTTCTAGATAAGTCATAACGATGTTTATAAACCAACTAAACAATTATATGTCTCCTAAATCATTAAAATAAAACATGTCTAGAAGTGATGGAAGTTCTTAAAAAGCACGGAGTTCTTATATGGAAGCAGCAAGTTCTCAAGCTCTTCACATGGAAATGGGAAGATCCTCAACTTACAAAAGCAATGGTGTCATAATACTTGAACCATACATGTAACTAGATATTTGTAGGTCCTAAAATTGTGGATATATTCAACTTGATGCATTTGTAAGAATTGCAGTTCACATAGAATTTGAGTTTAACGATAACCACCTCCTCATCCATTACTAGATATGAAGCATTTGCCATCAACTCTTGAGAAAAGAGTGCTGGATTGACATTCTGTTCTGCCCATCTGTCAGCCAAACAAAGAAAGACTAGAAGGATAAAACTCTTAGTTAACAATAAGCACACAAAAAGAGTGCTAAATCAGAGCAACTTCAGGGCAAAATCTCCTACCCTGAAACACCATCAGCAATGGCAAGAACTCCCCCATTGTAACTGCTCACAAAGAAAGCATCCTCACCACCCTTATCAGCCTTGGAAAATCCACAACAAGAAATAAATTAGAACTCACTTTCAGCAAGTAATGAGAAGTCAAATCTGGCCATTAGCAACAGGGCTTCATGACCAAAACAAACACTAAAACATCAATAATTCAATATGGCTTCAAGGCTCCGTGATACCTTTTCTGGGTGTGGGATAAGATGAGTTCCAAGAGAGAAAGACATCTCTGACCTACAAGCATCATGAAATCAATTAATTTATAGCTCCAGAAATTTTGAGAACCTTAAAGCATAAAAGTATGCCTTTCTCTATCAATACTGACAAATTTTCTAATGGCAGCTAAGATGCATGAAGCCATTACATCGCCAAAGCAATTAGAAAACATAAGAAATTTCTAAATACATGTATATGATATAAATTTGGACCTCAGCAATTACACATTGATATTTACTATTCAGTCATTGTTTGCAATAAAAATCCAACAACTCAACTTTGCTAGCTTATATCTGACCCAGTTTGCTAAGAACTTTCTTTCTTTCGATGTAAGATTGATATTTACTCACCGTCCAGGTTGTCATTTGCCCCTCGCTGGCCCTCTTGCGGCAAAGTAGTTTTTTACCATTAAATTATAAAGACTCGGTTCCTTGCTTGCCCTTGTCCCATTCCGCAGCTCCCTGTTCGAGATTTCTCCACCCTCTTCAAAAACGAAGAAGAAACAAATTAAGAACCTTAACCACGTCCCTCTCTTCCTCGGGCCCATCGAATTAGCCTCGGAAACCATGGCCGCCGCCGCCACGGACGGCAACGAGCCGAAGCCGAGCACCCCCACCGTCTTGGACATCGAGAACGGTGCCCCGCGGAGCGCCCCCTCCGACGGCACGGGCACCGGCACCGGAGGCGATGAAGGGGGCGCGGTGGTGACGTCGGTGTTGCGGCGGTGGAAGCGGGAGGACAAAAGCACTCTCCGCGCGCTGGGCTGCCTCTTCTCCCTCGTCTCGCTCCTCGTCATGGCCTCCAATAACCACGAACAACTTCGATCGCTATAAGGAATACCAGATTTGGTAAATTTTTTATTTCGATTTCAATCTATAAAATTAACTTATTTATACGGCATCCTTTCCAAACTCCTTCCGTTAATATTTATATACGATCGGCAGTCGCAGCCGCCAAACGGATGTTTTTGTTCAACGTTGCTCTTCATCTTGATGGGGCAGTTGATCTTAAAAAAAATAAAAGATAATAATTTTTAGATGACCCATTTTGACAGCGGCATCGGTCTTAATATTGACCGCATTTCATCTTGATTTTGGCATCGACCGCGGCCCACTTCGACTTCAACATCCACGACAGCTCACCTCGGCCTCGGCAATCGGCCTTGCCCCGCTCGGCCACTTCGGCTCCAAGGCCAATGGCTCCAAGGCCGACAGCTCCAAGGCCGGCACCTCAAAGGCCGACACCTTCAAGGCCGGTACCTCCAAGACCGGCACCTCCAAGGCTGATACCTCCATGGCCGATACCTCAAGGTCGAACCCCAATGGCCGATACCTCCATGGCCGAGACCTCCAAGGCCGACACTCGGCACCTTCCAGCGGCCCGGCATCTTCCTAGCTGGCCCCCTACGTCTCCAAGCTAGGCGGCCCCGGCACTTCCCAGCCGACCCTGGTACCTCCCAGCCGGCCCCAGCATCTTCCTAGCCGGCCCCCTACGTCTCCAAGCTGGCCGGCCCCGGCACTTCCAGCCGGCCCCGGCACCTCCCAGCCGGCCCCCTACGTCTCCAAGCTGGCCGGCCCCGACACCTTCCCAGCCGGCCCTGGCACCTCCCAGCCAGCCCCGACACCTTCCCAACCGGTCCCCTACGTCTCCAAGCTGGCCGGCCCCGGCACCTTCCCGAACGGCCCGGCATCTTCCTAGCCGGACCCCTACGTCTCCAAGCTGGCCGGCCCTGGCACTTCCCAGCCGGCCCCGGCACCTCCCAACCGGCCCCGGCACATTCCTAACTGGCCCCCCTACGTCTCCAAGCTGGCCGGCCCCGGCACCTTCCCAAGCGGCTCGGCATCTTCCTAGCCAGCCCCCTACGTCTCCAAGCCCGCCGAGTCGGCCCCGGCCATTCCTGGCCGGCCCCTCTCGACCCCGGCATCTCCGAGTTCTCAAAGCCCGCCGAGTCGACCCCGACCCTTCCTGGTCGGCCCTTCTCGGCCCCGGCGTCTCCAAGCCCGCCGAGTCGGCCCCGGCCATTCCTGGCTGGCCCCTCTCGGCCCCGGCATCTCCGAGTTCTCCAAGCCCGCCGAGTCGGCCCCGGCCATTCCTGGCTAGCCCCTCTCGGCCCCGGCGTCTCCAAGCCCGCCGAGTCGGCCCTGGCCATTCCTGGCCTGTCCTGCCCCGACACTTCCTGGCCGAGGAGGTCGGCCTCGGCCGCCCCTGGCCAGCCGGGTTCAGCCTCGACTCCCCCGGAAGGGTCAAGATGTCCCAGTTCTCCCTAGCATGGCCCCAGCAGTTCAAGAAATCGCCTCTCTGACTCGCGCCGCCTGACAATGCCAGGTCCACCTACTGCTGGCCACGTTGTTGATGGGACTAGACCCAACAACCCAACAGCCCCGCTGGCTGATGGGACTTAGCCCACCAACTGCCGCTTTCTCCCTTTCCGATGAGACATGACCCACCAACCAGCGCAGATTCATGCAACTCCCAAGAACTCCGCAAACATTCCCTCCTCACGAAATCACATGTGATCATGCCAGGGTCAACCCCTATAAAAAGGTGAATCTACCCAGTAAACAGGTATGTGCGATAATCCCCAAAATCGCTGCCTTAGCACTCAGGAAGGAATCCCTCCTCCCTAAGACCTCCTTTCTCATACTAAAAAGGGCTCACTTGAGCCCCTCTTCAGCTGTGACCTCAGTTGCTAACTTGGGCGTCGGAGGGTCCCACCGGAGAACCCTCTCCGGTCCTGGGACTTTTCTGCAGGTAACCTGGTGAAGAAGCTCCTGGAGAAGCATTCTGTTCCCGACGTCCAGGATAGGTGATTGAGCGTCATCAGATTGGCGCGCCAGGAAGGGGGATAAGAAAAAGTAGCGAACGTTCTCCCTGCGCTACATCTCGGTAGGCGAGACTCTCTCCCCCTCTTCTCTTCGAGGAGCCATGGTTGTGATGCAAGCTCAGGATGCCTCCGTCAACTGTCCAGCGGGGCTCCCCCCGCCAACTAGGCAGCAGGAGGCCAATCCCCCAGCTACCAACCCTCCAGTTGCCTGCCCACCGCCGGAGGCCGTTGATCAAACAGCGGAGCAGCTGGCGACTCTTTCCCAGCAAGTCCAGAATCTCACCACCATGGTCCACGGGCTCCAGCAACAACAGTCCGTGGCCACCCAGCATCAGACTGCTCCCCTCGCCAATCAACAGTCGGCGAGGAGAGGTTCTCCTCGGCGGGAGGTTGGTCGGCGAGAGACCGGCCGACGGTTTCCCCTAGGAAGCCTCGACGCGAGCCCTCCAAGCGGCCATGGTCCCCTGACCATGGCCCCAACAAATTTCCTCCCAAGCCACATCATCACGAGGAACCCAGGTGGAAGTCCCGACTTCTGTCTCCATCTCCTTCTGCCTCTTCTTCTTCTTTCCTCCGAGCCATCTCGGAGGGCCCCGACGATCAGCCGCCAGGCGGAGGAACGCCTGGAGGAGTACAACAGGCGCCTCGACGAGCTCGCCAAGAAGATCAACCATCAGCCGGAGGAAGAGTTCGATACTCGTCCTCCTTACACCCGCCGGATATTGGAGGAACCAGTCCCCTCTAGGTTCCGCTTTCCTCAGATAGACCCGTACGATGGTACGACGGATCCTCTCGATCATCTCGAGAGTTACAAAGCAATGATGCAAATTAGGGCGCTTCAGACGCCCTTCTCTGCAAAGCCTTCCCCGCTGCCCTGCGGAAGGCCGCCCGTGCATGGCACTCACGCCTGCCCCCTCACAGTATCGACTCCTTCCGGGAGCTAGAGAAAGCCTTTATGCAACACTTCGATGCCTGCCGGCGAATCCCAAGGGTAGCCGACAGTCTTTTCTCCGTCCGTCAGAAGGAGGGAGAGTCTCTGCGGGACTTTGTGTCCCGGTTCAAGGCCGCTGCCCTCGAGGTCTATCATCTCGACGACGCAGTGGCAGCACTGGCGTTGAAGCAGGGACTCCTCCCGTCCCGCTTCACTTTCTCCTTGGATAAGAAGTCCCCAAGCTCTTATTCCGATCTCCTCCTCCGAGCTCAGAAATACATCCGCACGGATGAAGCCGACTTCACCCACCGGGAATCTTCAAGAAGCTCCAGCCACAAGCCTGCTTGCCTCGAGCCCAGCGGGCCCCCTCGACACAGGCGAGCTGACCCGCCTCGTCGTTCCGAGAACAGGCGTCGGAGCCCCATCCCCGATGAGAGTAAGCTCACGCCTCTTCTAGCCCCTCGATCCCACATTCTGATGGAGATCGAAGGTGAGCCTTATCTCCAACGTCCTCCTCCCATGAAGAAAGGTCCTCCCCATGACAAGAGCCGCTACTGTCGTTTCCACCGGGATTATGGCCACGATATCGATAGCTGCTACAACCTGAAGCGGGCCATCGAGGAGCTCGTCCAGCGGGGCTACCTCGGCAAATATGTCCAAAAGGCGCCGCAGCCGCTACCAGCCCTCATGGGGGCCCCGCCTGTCCAAGCCTCGATCGACAATGCCCCCACTAAGCGGACGGTCGGGATGGTGTCCTGGGGATCAGCTTCTGCACCTAAACGGCCGAGGGGGGAGGAGTTGCCGAGTAATGTACTTCCTGTGAGGGTCCCTACCGCATCACCGAAACACTTCACCGGAGGGCATACAAAATAGAGGAGCTCGATGGGAAACCCATTCCACGTACCTGGAATGCGGACAACCTCCGCCAATATTACCAATGATGTACTCCCAGAAGCATGAGTAATAAAGGAGGCCCCTTCTGACGCCACAGCTTGTTCTCCCTTATGTCCAAGGACCAGGTCTCTCAAAAGGAGCTCACTGGCATCGCGGCCCACGGGACACCACTCGGCCCCGGCACGGCGGTGCCCCCGAGCAGGTTAAGACCCTAAAGGCTCCATAACCGGCTAAGTCATCACTTGGGCGGCACACAAACCCCTAAGATGGTTCAAAAGGAGCTCACTGGCATCGCGGCCCACGGGACACCACTCGGCCCCGGCACGGCGGTGCCCCCGAGTAGGTTAAGACCCTAAAGGCTCCGTAACCGGCTGAGTCGCCACTTGGGCGGCACACCAACCCCCAAGATGGTTCAAAAGGAGCTCACTGGCATCGCGGCCCATGGGACACCACTCAGCCCCGGCACGGTGGTGCCCCCGAGTAGGTTAAGACCCTAAAGGCTCCGTAACCGGCTGAGTCGCCACTTGGGTGGCACACAAACCTCCAAGATGGTTCAAAAGGAGCTCACTGGCATCGCGGCCCACGGGACACCACTCGGCCCTGGCACGGCGGTGCCCCCAAGTAGGTTAAGACCCTAAAGGCTCTGTAATCGGCTGAGTCGCCACTTGGGCAGCACACAAACCCCCAAGATGGTTCAAAAGGAGCTCACTGGCATCGCGACCCATGGGACACCACTCGGCCCCGGCACGGCGGTGCCCCCGAGTAGGTTAAGACCCTAAAGGCTCTGTAACCGGTTGAGTCACCACTTGGGTGGCACACAAACCCCCAAGATGGTTCAAAAGGAGCTCACTGGCATCGCGGCCCACAGGACACCACTCGGCCCTGGCACAGCGATGCCCCCGAGTCGGTTAAGACCCTAAAGGCTCTGTAACCGGCTGAGTCGCCACTTGGGCGGCACAAAACCCCCAAGATGGTTCAAAAGGAGCTCATCGACATCTTGGCCCACGGGACACCACTCGCAGCGGTTCACAAACCCCCCGAGTGGTTAAGACCTAAAGGCTCTGTACCCAGCGAGTCGCCCCTCGCAGCGGTTCCCACACCCCTGAGGCGGTTCAAAAGGAACCTGACGACTCTCAGCTCTCAGGTCACCCTCCGGGGTTCAAAAGGCTTCCGGCAGCCACAACTTACCTCAGCGGTTTCAACTCTGTGTCATCGACCGACGGCCAATCGGCCTCGACGGCTCTATTTCTGCCTCGGCAATTTTGTCACGGCCTCAGCGGCTTTATCTTGGCAGCCTCAAGCCGGCAGATAGCCATGAAAAGAGTTCCAGACTCCACGTTGGGAGAGGATGACTAGCTGCCCTCAGCTAGCCAAAGAAGGCATGCCAATGTCCATACAAGGCAGCGCAAGAGGAAAGGGATTTTCCCACCTAGAAGGAATCATGGTTGAAGTTAACATGAAAGAGCAGATGCCAAAGTAAAAGTTCTACACTCCTTTCGCTTAGCTGATGCGGGGCACGCAAGCTCAAGGAGTGTGGGGGGCATTTGATGGGGCCAGTTGACCCCATGAAGAATAAAAGACAATAATTTTTGGATGGCCCACCTTGACAGCGGCGTCGGTCTCAACGTTGGCCGCGTCCCACCTCGATCTTGGTGTTGGCCGCGGCCCACTTCGACCTCAACGTCCGCGACGGCCCATGTTGAGAAATTATTGAAACATAATTGCCCCAACTCTATTGATTTTGATGATTTCCAAAAGCCATGAATATTTTAAATGAAACAATGAGTTTACTTATCAAAAACCTTGAGCTTATTCAAAATGAAAGCAATGGACTCTAAATGTTTAAATTCACTGAGTTTTGAATCAATTTGAAAAAGAAGTTTCAAACTCTATATTGAAGATTTCAAAAAGGAATTTTTACACATTATATTTCAATCAATGATTTCTTGAAACATGTCTTGAATTCATGCTTAATGTCATATTTAATGTATTCAAGTCACATTAATATTTAAATTTATTTGGGACGAGTTTTAAAGTCTATCAGAACAGTTTTCTGATTTTTGTATCGCTCCCGAGCCGACTCAAGGGTTTCCGAGTCGACTCCCCAAATATCTATTTTTCAATATTGTCCTGAGTCGACACTTGAGTTTTCAAGAGTCGACCCCTGAACCTTCGCGAGCCGACTCATGGACTGTGCGAGCCGACTCGACTCAGATGGCAGAAAGGCTCATTTTTTAGCACTTCTCGAGTCGACTCCCCGCATATCTCGAGTCGACCCCTGAAAGTTAGGTGTTTCTGGAATCGACTGTTCGAGCCGACTCACACAGTGCTCGAGTCGACTCCTCGAAATCTGGGCGCGATTTTTCACGACGACACGTCAGCCCCAACGTAAGATTTTCAAATAACGGCTATATTTCTGTGTTTCTAACGGATATATTCTTGCAGAATCTATAAATAGAGGAGCCTATTTCAAATCAAAAAGAGCAACATAGAGAGATTTTTATTTCAAAGAAAAGAAGAGAAAGAGGGAAAAACAGAGCTTTATTGGAAAAATCTTCTAGTTCAAAATAGAGTGATTCAAAAGGAGTGAAATCAAAGAGGAAGTTTCGTCTGCTCCAGATCAACAATCCACAAAAGTCAAAAGAAAATCCAAAAGCTTTTCAAAGATCAAATCGAAGGATTTTCAACATTCAACAAAAGGGAAAAAGCTTCATCTCAACTCCAAAGTTTTCAAACGGTCAAGAATCTTGCTGAGGCCTGATTCAATACTTCAAGAGGAGTTAAAGAGGAGAAGGAAGAAAGCCAAAGCCACAACCATCTGCAATCTAATCAGGCTTTTCTAACCTTTTTTATATACTTGATTTGTATATTTGCTCAAGGGGAGCATTTTATATTTAAACTCTGTGATTTTGATTGTTTGGTGATTCAATCAGTGATTGAATCAGTGGAGGTTATTATACCTCGTTGCAAGCCAGAGTGCTTGTGTTGGGTTAGTTGTGAGCCCGTGAAAAATAACGTGTAGGGTTTTGTGCTGGTGAGCCCGTGTAAAACCGGCTGGGTTCGTTGTGATCCCGGAAAATAACAAGTTTGAGTTGTGAACTTGTAAAACAACTCGGCTGTAATCGAAGAGATTATAGTGTGGACCCAAGTGAATCTTGGGAGTGGACGTAGGTGTTGGTTGCACCGAACCACTATAAAATTATCTTGTGTTTGTCGTGCTATATTTTCTCTCTCTATCTCTCTTTATTATTTGCTTGTGTGTTGATTAAAGTTAGCCTCTCACTTGCACATTTTGCTAACTAATCAACTAAAGTTTAAAAAGACTTAAATTTTTAAGAACCCAATTCACCCCCCCCTCTTGGGTTGCCATCTGGGCCAACAATTGGTATCAGAGCAAGTGCTCATTTAGAATTTGATCTCACGATCAAGGGCTAAAGATCCTTATGGCAACACAAAGTGGTTCATGTTTTGCTGAAGGTCATTCTACGAATCGACCTCCTTTATTTAATGGAACCAACTATTCATATTGGAAAGCAAGAATGAGAATATTCATTCAAGCTTCTGACTATGAATTGTGGGGAGTAATAACTAATGGACCTAGTACACCCACACACTTAGTTGAAGGCATTCTTGTTCCTAAGCCCGAAAGGGATTGGAATGATAATGATAGAAGAATGGCTCAATTAAATGCTAAAGCCATTAACATTTTATATTGTTCCTTAGACTCTAATGAATTCAACCGAATCTCAACATGTAATTCCGCAAAAGAAATTTGGGATAGGTTGGAAATAACACATGAAGGAACAAACCAAGTTAAGGAATCAAAAATAAACATTTTGGTTCATAAATATGAATTGTTTACAATGGAACAAACTGAAACCATCACATGCATGTTCACTAGATTCACTGATATTGTGAATGGTTTAAAGAGTCTTGGTAGAATTTATTCTAATGCTGACCTTGTGCGCAAAATTCTTAGGTCACTACCAAGATCGTGGGAAGCGAAAGTCACTGCTATCCAAGAAGCAAAGGACCTCAATGCATTACCTTTAGAGGAGCTTCTAGGATCCCTAATGACCCACGAGCTGACAATGAAGCAGCATGTTGAGGAGGAAACAAAAAGAAAGAAAACACTTGCCCTCAAAACTGCAGAAATGGAAGAGAGCAGCAGTGAAAGTAATGATGAAGATGATGAAGAAACTGCTCTCTTGGCCAAAAAATTCAGAAAGTTTATGAGAAAAAGGCCCTTCCATAAAAAGAAATTTGGAGCAAGAATTGATGGAGAAAAGAAAAGAAAAAGGACAAGGAGAAAGAAAAAGAGAAAGAGCCCTTAGTATGTTATGAGTGTAAAAAGCCAGGGCACTTTAGATATGATTGTCCTTTGCTGAAAAAGGCCTACAAGAAAAAGAAGAAAGCATACATGGCAACATGGTCTGATGAATCTTCCTCGTCGGAAGAAGAAGAACAAAAGGAAGTTGCCAATATCTGCTTCATGGCCAACAACGACGACAACGACAATGAGGTAAGTTCTGAAAACTCAAATGATGAATTCACTTTTGATGAAATGTTTGAGGCTTTCAATGAACTTATGATTGATTTAAATCTTTGAAAAAGAAGTATAAGTTTTTGAAAAATGACAATATTAGCTTAGCTAAAAGTAAAAATGAATTAGCTTTAGAAGTTAAGAACTTAACTAATGAAAAAGAAGAACTTAGCAAAGAAAGAGATAATTTTAATCAAGAAATAGATTTGTTGAAATCTGAAACTAAAAACTCAACAAAAGATTTAAAAGATCAATTAGAAACCTTAGCTTTAGAAAAAGAACAGCAAGTTAAAGACAATGATTCATTAAAGAAAGAAGTTATAAAATATAAAGACATTGTTGAGAAATTCACCTTAAGTTCAACTAAACTAAATATGATTTTAGATAATCAAAAAGCTGTTTTCGATAAAGCTGGCCTAGGTTATAATACGTATAGGAAACAAAAATCTTTAAAGAATATTTTTGTAAAAGCCAATCAAAGTAATATAACTTGTTTTAAATGCAATGAAAAAGGTCATAAATCATTTGAATGCAAAACATTAAATAATAACAACAAGTTAAATGTTAAAGCAAAGAAAATATGGGTTCCGAAAGGAACAATTTTGTTGCTACTAACCATGAAGGACCCAAGAAAGCTTGGGTACCTAAACATAAAG
The DNA here is from genome assembly GCA_900491605.1 of Calamus simplicifolius. NCBI lineage: Eukaryota > Viridiplantae > Streptophyta > Magnoliopsida > Arecales > Arecaceae > Calamus > Calamus simplicifolius. The sequence goes on from UESW01004295.1 coordinate 391,120, forward strand.
TTTAAATTATGTTGCAGGAATGTCTTGTAGCCAAAAGATCAAAGAAAAAGTGGTACCTTGATAGTGGCTGCTCAAGACATATGACGGGTGACAAAGAGGAATTCATCACCCTAGAAGAAAAGAAAGGTGGAGTTGTGACGTTTGGCGATAACGGTAAAGGTCAAATTATGGGCCTTGGTAAAGTTCGCATAACTCCATCTATATTTATTGATAATGTACTTTATGTTGATGGTTTAAAGCACAATTTAATTAGTATAAGCCAACTATGTGATAAGAACTTTAATGTTTCATTTAAATCTTCTATTTGCATAGTATCTGATTCCATTAATGATAGCATTGTTTTTACTGGTTATAGACATGGCAATGTGTACTTAGTTGACTTAGACAAATTATCTGAAAGTAGTCATTGCCTAATTGCTGACAATGCTAACATAAATGATATTGGATGGTTATGGCATCGTAGATTAGGTCACGCAAGCACACACCTTATTTCAAAACTAATTAAGATGGATTTAGTTAAAGGTTTACCTAAGTTAGATTTTGAAAATAACAAAATCTGTGATGCATGTCAATTTGGAAAACAAACTAGAAGTTCTTTCAAATCTAAAAATACTGTTTCAACTTCTAGGCCTCTAGAGCTACTTCACATGGACCTTTTGGACCAACTAGAACCACAAGTCTAGGAGGAAAGAAATATGGTTTAGTGATTGTAGATGATTACTCTAGGTACACTTGGGTGATGTTTTTAGCTCACAAAGATGAGACTTTCTCGATATTTCTGAAATTCTTCAAGAAAGTCACAAATGAGAAAAACACTACCATAGTGTCTCTAAGAAGTGATCATGGAACTGAATTTGAAAATCACTTATTTGAAAGTTTTTGTTCTGAAAATGGAATTAATCATAACTTTTCAGCCCCTAGGACTCCACAACAAAACGGTGTAGTTGAAAGAAAAAATAGAACCTTAGAAGACATGGCCCGTACCATGCTATGCGAAAGCAACTTACCAAAGTATTTTTGGGCGGAAGCAATTAACACAGCATGTTACATCTTAAATAGAGCATTAATAAGACCAATATTAAAGAAAACACCTTATGAATTATGGAATGAAAGAAAACCAAATATAAATACTTTCATGCATTTGGATGTAAATGTTTCATTCATAATAATGGTAAAAACAACTTAGGAAAATTTGATGCTAAATCTGATGAAGGAATTTTTCTAGGTTATTCAACGACTAGTAAGGCATATAGAATCTTTAACAAGAAAACCTTAATAGTAGAAGAATCCATACATGTAGTTTTTGATGAATCTTTAGCAACTGGATCTGAAAAGATTGATGATGAGGAAGATACAAACATAATTGAAAAAGATCTTGAAAAACTTAATATTGAAGTATCTTCTGATCATGAACAAGAGGCTAAAGATGATGATTCACATAAGGTCGGTGATGTTAATAATGATCATAATGATATAGATCTTCCAAGAGATTGGAGATATGCTTATAGTCATCCTAAGGAATTGATTATAGGTGATCCTTCTCAAGGAATAAGAACTAGATCATTTATGAGAAATATTAGTAATCATCTTGCATTTGTCTCTCAAATAGAACCTAAAACTATTGAAGAAGCCGAGAAAGATAATAATTGGATGATAGCAATGCAAGAAGAACTAAATCAATTTACTAGAAATAATGTTTGGACACTAGTTGAAAGACCTAAAAATCATTCAGTAATAGGATCAAAATGGGTTTTTAGAAATAAATTAGATGAAAATGGCATAGTAATTAGAAACAAAGCTAGATTAGTTGCAAAAGGATATAATCAAGAGGAAGGTATTGATTTTGATGAAACCTTTGCACCTGTAGCTAGATTGAAGCCATTAGATATTACTTGCATTTGCATGTCACATGAATTTTAACTTATTTCAAATGGACGTTAAAAGCGCATTTTTAAATGGATTTATAAATGAAGAAGTTTATGTAGAACAACCACCAGGTTTTGAAGATCACGAATTTTCAAATCACGTTTTTAAATTGCACAAAGCTTTATATGGTTTGAAACAAGCACCTAGAGCTTGGTATGATAGGTTAAGTAAATTCTTAATAGAAAATGATTTTACAAGAGGTAATGTTGATAAAACACTATTTTTGAAAAGAAAAAATAAAGATTTGCTTGTAGTACAAATATACGTAGATGACATTATTTTTGGTGCTACTAACGATTCTCTTTGTCAAGAATTTGCAAAGTTGATGCAGGGAGAATTCGAGATGAGCATGGGAGAACTCAACTTCTTCCTTGGACTCCAAATCAAACAATGCAAGGAGGGAATCTTTATCAACCAAACCAAATACACAAGAGAACTACTCAAAAAGTTTGGTATGGAAACAATGAAACCCCTCGGAACTCCAATGAGTCCTTCATGCAAGCTGGACAAAGATGAAGAAGGTAAGAAGGTTGATCAAAAGTATTATCGAGGTATTATCGGATCCCTTCTTTATTTAACAGCAAGTAGACCAGATATTATGTTTTCAGTATGTTTATGTGCTAGATTTCAATCTGAACCTAAAGAATCACATTTAATAGCTGTTAAAAGAATTTTAAGATACTTAAATGGAACGAAAAATGTAGGTTTATGGTATTCTAGAGACTCAACTTTAAACCTAATTGCATATTCGGATTCTGATTATGCTGGATGTAAACTAGATAGAAAAAGCACAAGTGGTGCATGCCATTTCTTAGGAAGTAACTTAATCACATGGTTTAGCAAAAGCAAAATTCAGTTGCATTATCAACTACTGAAGCTGAATATGTAGCAGCTGGAAGTTGCTGTGCGCAAATCCTATGGATTAAGCGACAACTTGAAGACTATGGTATCACACTTGATAAAACACCCATAAGATGTGATAACACTAGCGCAATCAATTTAACTAAAAATCCGATTCAACACTCAAGGACAAAACACATAGAAATTAGATATCATTTTATAAGGGAACATGTAGCTAATGATGAAATTTGTTTAGATTATGTAAACACTGAAGAACAACTAGCTGACATCTTTACAAAACCTTTAAGCGAAGAAAGATTTTGTTATCTTAGAGGAGAGTTAGGAATTTGTAACCCTTTTGGATAATTTTGAAACCTCTAAGGAAATATATCTAGAGTTCTTTCAATTTCTCAAAATCTTAAGGAAATTTTATCTAGAACTCATATCAATTTGATCTATCAAAATCCATGATTTTTAATCATACTCAAAGATCAAATCCGGGTTCATTTCAACGCTCTGAAAAATTTTGATTTTTTACTCTGAAATGGTTTCGGAGCCGACTCGAGAGTATCGGAGTCGACTCGAGTTTCTGCTGAAACTCAGGAGTCGACCCCTTCTCTGAGCGAGTCGACTCGAGATCGTGTCTGTGCTCTGTGACTTACCCGAGCCGACTCTATGCTTTGCGCGAGTCGACTCGACGTGGTCCCAAATCGCTTTATTAGGGCACGAGCCGACCCATCGATCGATTCTAATCATTCCAAATCATTCTCAAAACCCTCCAAAACCCTTCAAACCTTCCAAAATCTTCCAAAATCCTTAAACAATCATTCCACCTTGATTCAATGGCCCCCAAAACCCGTGGTGCTAGTAGTAGCCGTGCCAAAATGAAAAGGAAGAAGACCGTGCGTCGACCCGTTCGCGAGCCGACTCCGGACTCTTCGCCTGCTTCCTCTTCGGACGATTCGCCTGCTCCTACTGCCACTACTCCTCAGGTAGATCACCTTGCGAGTAGAGTCATTACTACGGGAAGGAAGTTTGACTTTGATTTGTTTGAGAGAGAGGGATTGCTTGTAGGGTCACAGTTGAAGGAAATGGGATTTGAAAAGATATGCTCCTTAGACTGTCCTACATACCCAGCATTAGTTAAAGAGTTTTATAGAAATTTGTCTAGAGGGGACAATGGTTTGATCAGCACTGTTAGAGGAATTGGTTTGAATGTCACTGCCATCATTCTCTCTAAATTATTGGACTTACCCCTATCAGGACCTTCCACTTTTGACCCAGAGGATAGGTCACCAGCCCTTACAAGATTATTGAATAGAAATTTTGAGGGATTTGAAGAAGTATTTGCCAATCAGCTGCCACTGGACTTAAGATTGCTTCACAACATCTGCAGCAGGATTCTTTTCCCTAAGACAGGCCGTTTTGACTACTTGTCTGAGAGGGATATCTTTGTTATGGATGCTGTATTTTCAGGCAAGCCAATCAACTTACCTATTATGATATTATGGTATATAGCTGATTGTGGGAGTAAGAGGAAATCCTGTCTTCTCTACGGTATGATCTTGACACAATTATTCAGAAGCCAAGGAATTGAAATTAGTGATAGTGAGCCCAGGAGAAATTTGAGACATACTGACTACTATTCATTGGCCACTATTCACCGCATGGGCTTCAAGAAAGTTAATGGTAGTTGGATAAGAAAAGGTCAAGAAGATGTTAGAGCTGAGGAGGACAGAGTTGAAGACATTGGAGCTGAGGTCGAGGTTGGACCTTCTGTTGCTGGACCGTCTGAGGCAGGACCTAGCATGCATTATTCTCCTCCACCTCAGACTTCATCTTCTTCTGTGAGATTTTCAGATGAGCAGTTATGTCAACTTAGAGCTATGTTTGCAGAATTTGATAATCAAAGGAAAGATGAAATTGGTCAATTGAGAGAAGATATTAGAGAATTAAAGGAAGACATCATTTCAAGACTTGACTTATTTTCATTTTCTGTTGGTACCCATGTGGATTCACTCAATGCTGAGCTTAAGAAGATATTTGAAAGACTTCAAGGGATAGCTGATGGATCCAATGTGTATCTTGATAGAACCAATCAGTTAAGAAGAGATATTGATGCAGCAGTTGATCAGATTCAAGTAACTATGAATGACTTTAACAAATCACAAAAGGATGATATCATGGAAATGATTGGACACTTAAAGAGTATAATTTTCAAGCGTGTCAAATGATTTTGATACTTATCATATTTGTATTTCTAGATTTCCTTACTAGATTGTATCTAGGAAGTTTTGCTTTAATATGACTGTATTTGAACTTTGATGAATTCAAGTTAGTTTAATTTCATTACAATGAGATTGTGTTACATTTTGATGTAATTTGACATAATTTTGAAGTAATGAGAAAAGTTATGTTCATTTCAATTATGAGTACCTTTGAATATCCTTGAATGCTTATGTTTAATTTGATATAATTTTGAATATCTCAATACTCGATTGATAACTTAGATGCTGAATGAATTCGAATGAATTTAATCAAGTTGATGCTCTGATGCATCTCAACCTTTTTGTTGATTACAAAAAAGGGGAAGATTTATATGATTTAATCATATATGCATCATCATATTTAAGAGGAAGAGATTTGTTTAAACCTTATATGCTTTTAATTGCCCTAATTAAATAAGGGGGAGAGAATTAAATAAGAAAAAGAAAATATATGTTTCATATAAGGGGAAGAGATAATTTGAATTTCATAAAGAAAAAGGTTTATTTGCTTAAGTTTTTGAATTTAAAAATTATGAATGAATTATAAAATTGAGGTTCATAGGGGGAGCTACCTCATTGAGGGGGAGCCTTTCCATGAACACAAAAGTTGATTTTGGTATCATAAATTTTTTAATTTTATAATGCATATACTCAATGTTTTTGTCATCATCAAAAAGGGGGAGATTGTTGAGAAATTATTGAAACATAATTGCCCCAACTCTATTGATTTTGATGATTTCCAAAAGCCATGAATATTTTAAATGAAACAATGAGTTTACTTATCAAAACCTTGAGCTTATTCAAAATGAAAGCAATGGACTCTAAATGTTTAAATTCACTGAGTTTTGAATCAATTTGAAAAAGAAGTTTCAAACTCTATATTGAAGATTTTAAAAAGGAATTTTTTACACATTATATTTCAATCAATGATTTCTTGAAACATGTCTTGAATTCATGCTTAATGTCATATTTAATGTATTCAAGTCACATTAATATTTAAATTTATTTGGGACGAGTTTTAAAGTCTATCAGAACAGTTTTCTGATTTTTGTATCGCTCCCGAGCCGACTCAAGGGTTTCCGAGTCGACTCCCCAAATATCTATTTTTCAATATTGTCCTGAGTCGACACTTGAGTTTTCAAGAGTCGACCTCTGAACCTTCGCGAGCCGACTCATGGACTGTGCGAGCCGACTCGACTCAGACGGCAGAAAGGCTCATTTTTGAGCACTTCTCGAGTCGACTCCCCGTATATCTCGAGTCGACCCCTGAAAGTTAGGTGTTTCTGGAATCGACTGTTCGAGCCGACTCACACAGTGCTCGAGTCGACTCCTCGAAATCTGGGCACAATTTTTCACGACGACACGTCAGCCCCAATGGTAAGATTTTTAAATAACGGCTATATTTCTGTGTTTCTAACGGATATATTCTTGCAGAATCTATAAATAGATGAGCCTATTTCAAATCAAAAAGAGCAACATAGAGAGATTTTTATTTCAAAGAAAAAGAAGAGAAAGAGGGAAAAACAGAGCTTTATTGAAAAATCTTCTAGTTCAAAATAGAGTGATTCAAAAGGAGTGAAATCAAAGAGGAAGTTTCGTCTGCTCCAGATCAACAATCCACAAAAGTCAAAAGAAAATCCAAAAGCTTTTCAAAGATCAAATCGAAGGATTTTCAACATTCAACAAAAGGGAAAAAGCTTCATCTCAACTCCAAAGTTTTCGAACGATCAAGAATCTTGCTGAGGCCTGATTCAATACTTCAAGAGGAGTTAAAGAGGAGAAGGAAGAAAGCCAAAGCCACAACCATCTGCAATCTAATCAGGCTTTTCTAACCTTTTTTATATACTTGATTTGTATATTTGCTCAAGGGGAGCATTTTGATATTTAAACTCTGTGATTTTGATTGTTTGGTGATTCAATCAGTTGATTGAATCAGTGGAGGTTATTATACCTCGTTGCAAGCCAGAGTGCTTGTGTTGGGTTAGTTGTGAGCCCGTGAAAAACAACGTGTAGGGTTTTGTGCTGGTGAGCCCGTATAAAACCGGCTGGGTTCGTTGTGATCCCGAAAAACAACAAGTTTGAGTTGTGAACTTGTAAAACAACTCGGCTGTAATCGAAGAGATTATAGTGTGGACCCAAGTGAATCTTGGGAGTGGATGTAGGTGTTGGTTGCACCGAACCACTATAAAATTATCTTGTGTTTGTCGTGCTATATTTTCTCTCTCTATCTCTCTTTATTATTTGCTTTTGTGTTGATTAAAGTTAGCCTCTCACTTGCACATTTTGCTAACTAATCAACTAAAGTTTAAAAAGACTTAAATTTTTAAGAACCCAATTCACCCCCCCCCCCTTGGGTTGCCATTTGGGCCAACAGCCCACCTCAGCCTCGGCAATCGGCCTCGCCCCGCTCGGCCACCTCGGCTCCAAGGCCGACGGCTCCATGGCCGACGGCTCCAAGGCCGACAGCTCCATGGCCAGCACCTCCAAGGCCGACACCTCCATGGCCGACACCTCCATGGCCGACACCTCCAAGGCCGAACCCCAATAGTCGATACCTCCATGGCCGACACCTCCAAGGCCGACACCCGGCACCTCCCAGCGGCCCGCGTCTTCCTAGCCGGCCCCCTACGTCTCCAAGCTAGGCGGCTCTGGCACTTCCTAGCCGGCCCCGGCACCTCCCAACTGGCCCCGTCATCTTCCTAGCCGGCCCCCTACGTCTCCAAGCTGGCCGGCCCCGGCACCTCCCAGTCGGCCCTGGCACATTCCTAGCCGGCCCCCTACGTCTCCAAGCTGGCCGGCCCCGGCACTTCCCAGCCGGCCCCGGCACCTCCCAGCCGGCCTCGACACATTCCTAGTCGGCCCCCTACGTCTCCAAGCTGGCCGGCCCCGGCACCTTCCCAGCTGGCCCCGGCACATTCCTAGCCGGCCCCCTACGTCTCCAAGCTGGCCGGCCCCGGCACCTTCCCAGCGGTCCGGCATCTTCCTAGCCGGCCCCTACGTCTCCAAGCTAGCCGGCCTCGGCACTTCCCAGCTGGCCCGGCACCTCCCAGCCGACCCCGGCATATTCCTAGCCGGCCCCCTATGTCTCCAAGCTGGCCGGCCCTAGCACCTTCCCAAGCGGCCTGGCATCTTCCTAGCCGGCCCCCTATGTCTCCAAGCCCGCCAAGTCAGCCCCAGCCATTCTTGGCCGGCCCCTCTCGGCCCCGGCATCTCTGAGTTCTCCAAGCCCGCCGAGTCGGCCCCGACCCTTCCTGGTCGGTCCTTCTCGGCCCCGGCGTCTCCAAGCTCGCCGAGTCGGCCCCGGCCATTCCTGGCCGGCCCTTCTCGGCCCCGGCATCTTCGAGTTCTCCAAGCCCGCCGAGTCGGCCCCGACCCTTCCTGGTCGTCCCTTCTCGGCCCCGGCGTCTCCAAGCCCGCCGAGTTGGCCCCGGCCATTCCTGGCCGGCCCCTCTCGGCCCCAACATCTCCGAGTTCTCCAAGCCCGCCGAGTGGGCCCCGGCCATTCCTGGCCAGCCCCTCTCAGCCCCGGCCATTCCTGGGCTGTCCCGCCCCGGCACTTCCTGGCCGGGGAGGTCGGCCCCGGCCGCCCCTTGCCAGCCGGGTTTAGCCTTGACTCCCCCAGGAGGGTCAAGGTGTCCCAATTCTTCCCAGCATGGCCCCAGCAGTTCAAGAAACCGCCTCTCTGACTCGCGCCACCTGACAATATCAGATCCACCTACTGCTAGCCACGTTGTTGATGGGACTAGACCCAACAACCCAACAGCCCTGCTGGCTGATGGAACTTAGCCCACCAACCGCCGCTTTCTCCCTTTCTGATGAGACAGGACCCACCAACCAGCGCAGATTCATGCAACTCCCAAGAACTCCGCAGACATTCCCTCCTCACGAAATCCCACGTGATCATGCCAGGGTCAACCCCTATAAAAAGGTGAATCCACTCAATAAACAGGTATGCGCGATAATCCCCAAAATCGCTGTCTTAGCACTCAGGAAGGAATCCCTCCTCCCTGAGACCTCCTTTCTCATACTAAAAAGGGCTCACTCGAGCCACTCTTCAGTTGTGACCTCAGTTGCTAACTTGGGCGTCGGAGGGTCCCACCGGAGAACCCTCTCCGGTCCTGGGACTTTCTGCAGGTAACCTGGTGAAGAAGCACCTGGAGAAGCATTCCATTCCCGACGTCCAGGATAGGTGATTGAGCGTCACTCTTATCTCCATCTCCATCCGTTTTTCTCCTTCGATTCCTCTATGGCAGCGGCAGCAGGCGAGGCCGGAAGACAGTTTCCAAAGCACTTCCTCGGTGCCAGAAGAAAGATTTCGAAGCGCTCCCAGCGGGCCCTTGGAACGCCTTACCACCGGCCCGCATTGTTCAACCTCCTTCTCTCTCTGATCTCCGTCTCCGTCTCTCCTTCGATTCCTCCCATGGCAGCGGCAGCGCATGAGGGCAGTGTCGGGAAATAATTTCTGAAGCGCTCCCTTGGTGCCAGGAGACGGATTTCAAAGCGCTCCTCTCGACGAGAGCGCATAGCATCGGCAGCGTACGAGGACGGTGCCGAAAGATACTTTCCGAACCACTCTCTCGATGCTTCGAAGCGCTCCTCCCATCGGGCGCGCATGGCAGCGGCAGCGTATGAGAATGGTGCCGAAAAACACTTTTCGAAATGCTCTCTCGGTGCAAGAAGACTGATTTCGAAATGCTCCTTTCAACGGGCGCGCATGGCAGCGGCAACAGCGTACGAGAGCGCCGGGAGATACTTTCCGAAACGCTCCCTTGTTGCCAGGAGAGAGATTTCGAAGCGCTCCTCCCGACGGGCGCACATGGCAATGATAGCGTACCAAGGTGGTGCCGAGGGACACTTTCCGAAGCGCTCCCTTGATGCCAGAAGACATATTTCGAAGCGCTCCTCCTGGCGGGCGCGCATGGCAGCGGCAGCGTACGAGGATGGTGTCGGGAGATACTTTCCGAAGCGCTCCCTCGGTGCCAGGAGACAGATTTTGAAGCGCTCCTTTCGACGGGTGCACATGGCAGCGGTAGTAGCATACGAGGGCAGTGCCAGGAGACACTTTCTGAAGTGCTCCCTCATTGCCAGGAAACAGATTTCGAAGCGCTCCTCTCGGCGGGCCCTGGAGCACCTTACGATCGGCCCCCATATGCGGTTCGTGGCCTCCTCTGGGGATGCCACTTTGCTCCGGTGAAGAGAGGAGGAACCAGACACGTCGATCCTAGTTCTGGTTCTAGTTTTCTGTTTTTTTGCTGATGCTAATTCTTCTTTCAATCCGGGCAGCAACTCTTCTCTTCCATTCATAAATACTAATACGTTGGATTCTAGTTCTGCACCATTCACTTTTGGTTCTGTTGCACCATCGTCATCCATAGATAGTTTACCTTTTAGATTTGACACATCATCTGAGCCTGCATTCTCATTCACTTTACCATCTGGGCCTGCCGAAGATGATCCGATGATTGTAGACATGATGGATGTTGGTTAAAATTATTGTATTTTTTATTTTTAAAATTTATAATCTTTATAAATTGAGCAATTAGGCTTTGTTTTTCTTCGGTTGAACGTTTGGGGGAGTGGATTTGGGAGGGGTTTGGAATGGGGGTCTTCACTCTTCAATAGTCCAGAAGGTGGGAAGGGAGAGATGAACCGGGGTTGATTTGATTGCGAGGTGGTTAATTAAAATTAGAGACATTGATGTTCGTGGGTAATAAAATAAATTAAGGGCCAGTTGTTTGAGATAAGGTTGCTCTACAATCCTTGATCTATGATTCTATACGCTGGTGGAAATTAACATATTACCTTTGATTATTGAAATTTTATTATGTGGCAATAATGACTATGGATTATGACTGACTCATCGACAATTTTATTTTATTTAGCATGACAATTATTCGTTCTCTCTCTTTTGGCATTTGTGATTTTTGGATATGGATGGTCTATTGCAGCACTAGTCTTAGCCATGCAGACTATAGGAAGATGTTTAGATTATTAATTTATAACACATCTCAACGCTAGTCACCGAGATGATAATGGTTACAATAATTATCATTTATAAATTTAGTTATTGCTTCTAATTACTGTCATCCTGAGGCTAGGGCTCTTGGTGAAATAGGAAAACTTAGAGTGGATAACGTGGATGTCTCACATGCTTATATATCTATCCTTTCTTATTTGATTTACCATTGCAATAAATATATTTAGCAAACTTCTATCCTTCTTAACATCGAATGTTGAAATAAATAAATATATATATATATATATATATATATATATATATATATATATATATGCTAACTTTTATAACTTATCTTGCTCGTAATATAATGATATTATGGTTGTTTCTTAGAAAACATAGGTTTATAGACCGAGGATCACAAGATAAATCGATCAAACAAATACATTCAAATGATAAAAAAAAGGTGATAGAGTGAATTTGTAAATAAATTTAAACCTTCAAACAAACTTTCTAACATGATGCAAACATTGCAAAGGAAAAAAAAAAAAAAGAGAAAAAAAAAGAAAAAAGCACTAAGGGAATATATATTAAAAAAAAGTGTTTTTTCAAAGTTGATTACATGAAAAAATATAATTGAGTATACCAAGTGTTTTTCAAAGCGGAACAGTATTACATTAAAAAATGGTTCAAGAGATTGGGATCCTCTTAACGCCCGATCAATCTTCTTCAAGATGGAGCAAGATGTGACATTAAAGATCTTTAGATTATAAATGTTGACCTTTTGACTATAATTTTAAATAATTCAGAACATATCTCGAAGATGAGTTTTAATTTTCTTTAGCAAGTCAGTTATTATTGAGTAGGAGGAGCGACTTGTATAGGTCGCTACAAGTTGAAAAAAATGACGAGGTCTGGTTACTTTTTAAATCAACATAATTATATAAAATGGTCAAAGATCTTGAAAGAAGTTTCAAGTAAGTTTCAAATAGTAATCCCATGTGGGCATGTTAATCTACCATTTACTTGGGCAAAAATCGTGCACATTGGCTAAATGAAATTTGTTTCATTGCATGCAAAAATCCATCCTTCAAAAGATATTAATTCTCGTTCTTACCATTATTTGCATATTTTAATATTGCCCTTGTCATCAACCTTGGTTTAGGCCAATTATTAGACCATAAGTCCTTTTCTATCCCTCAATAAAACTTAACCTTTCTTTGCCCAAAGGTAAAAATAAAGTTTTGATCCTCAAACTTCCGCTAAAAATTTGTTTCGATTTTTAAACATTTAGTAGTTGTTATGGTCTAATCTCTTATATTTTAAGAATGCTGCATTTTTAATATTTTATTATAGAATATGTTAAAATTAACAAAATAGCTAATGTATCATCGTATCAATCAATCCATGTATTCATATTAAGATCACAAATCAATTATTTCATCAATTTTAACTAATTTTATATAATAAAAAGTTAAAAATATAATATTTTTAAAATATGAGGGATTAGATAATAATAACTAATTAAACTTTGAAGATTAAGATGGATTTTAAATGAAAGTTTTGAGATCAAAAGTATCTTTTAGCCTATAAAGAAAATAAAAAGAGAGAAACAAGGAAGAAAGAGTAAATGGATTTGATTGATATAGCAGTGATCCAGCACTATAGGTAAATTTAATGATGCTTATGGATGGTACAATAAATAATGACAACTCTTAAGACATACGAGCATTATATATATAAAGACATAATTAAGAATGTAAATAACAGCAATTCTGAATGATTGGGATCGAAGCTTTATTTTTTTTAAAAAAATGATAAAAGGTGTGGTAGAGTGAACCCTGTATGCAAATCAGTAAACAAGTGGGAGGGGGAATAATTGAACATCATTGCTCCTATCATGATCAACTTTGCTTATAGACGGAGACCTGAAACTCTTTATTGGTGATGAGCGACTGGTCCATTGTCAACTGAGGAAGGCTTTGGGTAGGCCGGGCTTGGGCTTACGAGGACGCAATGTGCATGCTGTCGTAGCAAGTGCCACGTCCAAGGCAGTAAATTCTTTCATAAGATTCATTGAATTTTAGCATGCATGATAGTACGAACGTACGATCGTTTCATACAGTGTTTTCCGACTCGTTTTTTAAACTGGTGCCAAAAGGCACCGGTTTTAAACGAAATGTATGGGATGAAAACTTTTTATAGAAATGGTGTTAAAGGGAAAAACACCATTTGAAATGACGTTTTTTCCCTGCTGACTCATCATTTTTCAGATTTTCCTTGACACTGAGGCTCGGCCCCGTCAGCTGGGGTGCTGATAGGGGCCAAGACGAAATCGCCACATGATGTGGCGATTTCAGAGATGAAATCGCCACATCATGTGGCGATTCCATCTAAAGTTGGAATCGCCACATGATGTGGCGATTCCATCTTATTGGAATCGCCACATCATATGGCGATTCCAACGCAGAACCACCCGACCAGAGAGCCTCCGATCGGGGGTTCTTTTAAAGGGCTTCCAGCCCTTCTTCCCTTCCATTCATCCGCTTGAAGCCCTCCTTCCCCCGCGCGGCTCCCCGGAGAGAATCCTTCCCCCGCCATGGCTAAGTCCTTCCCCCGCCACGGCTCGTCGGTAAGATCCTTCCGCCACTGCTCGCCTACCATCGGAGTCCGTTGCTGCTCGCCTTCTACCAAAAATCCATCTTTTAGTGGGAGTTTACAAGGTACACAAAGTCTCGATTTTCTCAACTAGATTCGGCCCTTATATTTTGCTGAACGTCCCACATTTGATCTATAATTTTGCTGAACATCCCACATTTGATCTATAAGTCGGCCCTTATATATAATGCTATAACTCGTTTTTTTATAGCAAACCTTAAATGTATGTAAAACCTGCTAAATTTTAGTATTTGCATAGCATAAAATATTGATTGCTTGTAAATGTTGCTTTTGTCAGATTATCAAGACATGGCTCATAATGTCTTAGATCCAGGGCCTCGTGATCCTACTGTTCTCACTTTGCAAGAGTTACATAGATCAACGAAAATATTTCAAGGCGAGGTATGTATTATTGATCGACGGTTCTTAATTAATTAACAATTGTTTATGTTGATGCGGATGTATCAAATATTTTTATTTTAGGAGTTACCGGTTCTTAGATGCCGTCGGCATGACGTACATATCTGGAAAGAGACACCGGGAATGTCACACCCACGAGTGCAGTACTACCTAGATCGTGTTGGCATGTTTGGCATATATCGGATTGGCCAGATTCGACTGGATGTCAGCCTTATTTCTGCACTGGTAGAGAGATGGCGGCAAGAGACCCACACATTTCATCTATCTTTTGGTGAGGCGACCATTACACTACAGGATGTAAGTATTCTGAGCGGCCTCCGGATTGATGGTTCCGCTGTTACTGGTTAGATCCGCGCCATACAATTCGGAGTGGCAGGCTATATTTGGGAGGTTATTTGGTGTTGAACCTCCCGTCGAAGCATTTCCGAAAGGTCGTTTTCGTTTAGCATTCTTTGATCAATTCTATCATGACCTTCACTTGGACGAAGATGTGGATGATGCGGTTGTGCAGCAGTTTGTGAGGGGACAACTTCTTCGAATCATTGGTGGAGTGATTCTTCCGGATACCTCTGGTAATTTAGTTAAGTTGATGTACGTGCCATTTCTTGAAGACTTGGAGGCTTTTGCTGCTCTAAGTTGGGGATCGGCTACACTGGCTGGTTTATATAGAGCACTATGTCGTGCAACGAGCCCTACCCAGTCTGACATTGGAGGATACCTCCCACTGCTACAGGTAAACACTTTATACTTATGTCTAAGATCGATGTAATTTTATTTATAAATTAAAATTTTGAAACATCCGAACATGCAGATTTGGGCATGGGAACGATTTTATTTTCCATCCCACGAGACTCGAGATTCCGGAGGCTAGACCGTCGGATGCCGATGATGATTGGCACTTAGGTGCACCGTGGGGGTATAGATGGCACGTAAGATACAACATGAAAAATATTCTAACCCATACACTACGTGCGTATAGGGACCAGTTGGATCTGTTGGATGATACTGAACAACGGGTATGTCATGTTATATATGGAATTCAATTAGATTGATTCATTATGTTGCATAATGATTAATTAAATTTTTCATATGCAGTTCTTATGGTGTTCTTACTCACCGGCAGTTATTTCTATTTTACCTCCAAGCTGTTTGGTTAGTTCGGATATTTGGACGGCGCGGATCCCGCTGATATGTTTTGATGTAGTTGAATGGCATTTGCCGGATCGGGTGCTTCGTCAATTTGGATGTCGCCAATGCATACTATGTCCATGCGATACGTCGCTACATCTTCATCAGATTGATCGACGGGGGAGGTCATATGCTGCATGGGATGCTGTGCACGGGACTTATGTTGCAACATGGAATGCACGACGCCATCATGTGATTGTGGGAGAGCCTATAGTAGCAGGATTCCCATGCACACCGATTATATGGCCTGGTTTAGGAGCATCACTCGAATATGTGTAGGCCGCTCTGAGTATAGTGCAAGTGGTTATGAAGGGGAAGGCACTTCATTTGAGTTTCTGGTACTGATTTTAAATTTGTTTTGGGTATCTTTAACTTTTAAGTTACTAAGCTATGATATGAAATTTGGTTGTCATATTGTATGCAGCATGAAAGGTTTCAACAGTTGACTATCGAGCTCGAGCGGCATTAGCCGCCCCAGTGGACGATGAGCGGCTACAGATTTTGAGAAGCGCGACGTCGATGGCGCATGGTACATTGTCCGTCGTCGGGCATCAGCATGTTCGGAGCACAGCCCCTTCAGCACACTATCCGGAGGTGCCAGAGTTCACACGAGCCGACGTTGATCCGATGATGGAGACATTTCATTATACTCCATCGCCCTCTTGCATGCGGTCCCCATTAGCATACGAGTATTCGCAGAGGAGAGATGCTGGGGAGGGTACATCTGCCAGTCAATATCATAATGCATATCGCATTGATGACATTGCCGATGCGGACATCGCCGAGATATGTGAGGATGCTGATGCTTCCCGGTCACATTTGGACGCTGCTATGCATGATGTTTTCAATGCTAGCGCGATCCCCACGCAGGAGGCGGTATCTCAGGTGATTGATGAGGTTCCTGTACCGTTGGCGACCTATAGGCGACGAACAGGACGTATTCGCCGACCTCCTCGATGAGGATGTGGAACCTAGGTTTTCTAGATTGTTGTACTAAAACCATATGATGTAAAACTTCTTTTTTTTAATGTATCCGTAATATCTTATTTCTATGAGATTGTGTTCTTCTAATGCATAAACTTTTATTCATGATTGGCAATTACGGTTGAGTTTCGATTGACTTTCGATTGAGTTTCGGTTGAGTTTCGGCTGAGTGTCGACTGAGTTTCGGTTGAGTTTCAGTCAAGTTTCGAGTCTCGGCTGAGTTTCGTTTGACTTTCGGCTGCGTTTCGGCTGCGTTTCGACTGAGTTTCGGCTGAGTTTCGGTTCAGTTTCGGTTCAATTGCGGCTGAGTCTCGGCTGAGTTTCGTTTGAGTTTCAGTCAAGTTTCGAGTCTCGATTGAGTCTCGGTTGAGTTTCGGTTTAGTTTCGGCTGATTTTCGGTTGAGTTTCGGTTTAGTTTCGGCTGATTTTCGGTAGAGTTCGGGTTGAGTTTCACAACTTACATAAAACCTAAAGCTGACAGCTTAACTTACATTAAACCCCAAGTGCACGAGTTTTTCAGCAAAATGAAGTGGTTAATGGAGAATTCAGAATTGAAATCATCATTTCATTTGGCGATATCAATCACAAGCTGAAATCGCCACATGAAGTGGCAATTTCAAGGTTGAAATCGCCACTTCATGTGGCGATTTCAATGCTGCCGGCTGTATAAGCTGAAATCGCCACATGAAGTGGCGATTTCAGGGTTGAAATCGCCACTTCATTTGGCGATTTCAAGAAGCTGAAATCGCCAAATGAAGTGGCGATTTCAAGCAAGAGTTTTGCCTAGTTTGAAATCGCCACTTGAAGTGGCGATTTCAACCCTGAAATCGCCACTCCAAGTGGCGATTTTCTCAGACCAAACCCATAAAACTTCAGCATATGGGAATAATTCAGGGGACTTGTAATTCAGGGGGCTTAAAGAGTACTTAAATAGTCAGCAATTGGCTCCCGAGCCAAACACCCCCCAGATCCGGAAACTCATTGAAGTCCGAAATTAATTTTTTTGTTTTTGCCTGAGTGACAAACGAAAAATAGAAAGATATCATTTGCTGAAACTCAATTAAAGCTTGATCGGAACTCAAACAAAGATCTACCGAAACTAAACCGAAACTCAATCGAAACTCACGTCATCAATAGCCAAACATGACATCAAGTAAATACATCCATAAATTATGAAAGTCATAGGCCCAAGTAGAGTCTTGTTCCTAAGACAAGTACATCGTAGGCACACAATGGCCAGTTAACTTAAACAGTACATAAATTTAAGATCCCGAAGGTCCACCGGTTACATTAGGACATCGGCGCCTGGAATGACCTGTTTGCTTGCAAATCGAACATCGACTTGTTCTTCTAGGCTGAACCTCATCCATCTCGTTATGGATCCGAGTAGACTTTGGCTTTCCTCTTTTCTTCGGCCTAAGACGATCCCGATCAGGTATGCATGTGATCGGTGTTTGCAACCAGTAGTGTTCATGTGGTACCGGGTTGAACTCCCCACCCCAGGTAGCAATGTAGGAGCGAATACTATATACTTCGTCAACAAAAGCCGCTGAGTCCATGCCAATCTCCTGGCACACTGCTAACACATGTGTACATGGATATTTATATATTGTCCACTTCCCACATGAACAAATACGGTCACTGAGAGAAACAGTCTGAACGTTTCCTCCACCCCTGAGAGCTTCACTGAACCTCCTTGTCACTACTCATAAGTAGCTCTTTGCATGTTGTATCTAGTTACTCTGTGCTCATTAGCTTTGGCCTGACCTTCAGCAATCTTAATCGAAATATGAGGAGTGGAAAGGTTGTTAGGGTTCTCCTGTACATACCTTAAGGCTTCTGCGCGTCTCGTGTTGAAGTATTTAACAAGACGATGAAATGTCATCTGCACGCACACAGTAATTGAAACATTTCTAGCTCCCCTCAACACGCAATTAAAAACTTCCGAGAGATTTGTTGTCAATGTGCCGTAGCGAAAGCCCCCGTCATGTACCAATGTCCACTTCTCCGGCTCTAACTCCGATAGCCAAGTCCAAGCCTCTGCATTGACTGTTTTAATCCTTTCCATCAGAAAGTTAAACTTCCGAAGCTGATGTTCGCTCCCAGCTTTCCATACTGCTCTTTTCAACTGAACATTTGAGAATCTCGAGTTGAAATTACTGCAAACATGTCTCAAACAATATCGATGATAAGCTCTTGGTGGAGCCCATCCAATTTCATTATCAGCTATGGCACTTAGTATACCAGGATGTCGGTCAGATATAAGACAAATCCCATTTCTATCTTTCACAACATGCCTCCTAAGCCTCAGCAAAAACCAGCTCCAGCTAGCTGTACTCTCTTCATCCACAATTGCATAGGCCAGTGGAAATATCCTATTACCAGCATCAGTGCCTGTTGCGATCAGCATCTTCCCTCGGTACTTTCCATAAAGATGTGTTCCATCAATAGAAATCACCGGGCGACAATACCGAAACCCCTCAACAGATGGTTGAAATGCCCAAAATACATAATTCAAGACCCGTTCAGAAGAACTAGCTTCACTGTAGAAATCCCAACATACAACTGTTCCAGGGTTAGCATTCTGCAGTGCAAGCATGTATCTAGGGAGCTTTGCATATGACGGTTCCCATTCACCAAATATATCAATCAATGCCCTCTGCTTTCCATGCCATGCTTTGGCATATGACACTGTATAGTGAAATTGTTCTGCAATGGTTGCTATAATAGCTTCAATATTCACACTTGGATCTTTCTCCACTATGTGTCGAACAGCATGGCTAATAACTCGAGATGTAATATGTTTGTTATCCCGAGTTAAATTACTGAATAAACAAGAGTGCGGCCCTTCATACCTTGTGATCTCAAAAAATTCCATGCTTCTTCAACTTGGTAGCACGCAACCTCCACGGACACCGTTGGGCAGTACTTGAAGAGGCACATCTCACAGACAAGAATAGTTTCTTCGACTCCACCACATTATATGTGCGATGCTTCTTGATGTGATACATTTCACATGCTCTCTTCAGTTCATCTTTAGTATTAAACAATAATCCTTTAGCAAACTCAGTCATTGATGGATCCCAAAATTGAGATTTGAAGGGCAACTCTCTTGGAGTACTGACACATCCACCATCTTGCAAATTTAACTCATTATAAAATTCTAGAACTTGTTCATATGCAAAGGCTTGATGATCATGTACCTGAGTTGGAATAGGGTCTGGATGAGTGTATGCAGGAATCGAACTAAGGCCAGTGTCATGAACTACCACGTCTCCATAGGACTCTTCATCTTCATATGACTCTTCTTCTGAGTCGTCATGTTCAGGCCAATAGTCATCATCTGCACTTTCGTCTGACTCCATTCCCCGACTATCAATATTACACTGATTGTTTACCACATCATCACTTTGTACAGCTGCATCATTCCCTCAATCATTGGAAATCCACTATAGGCCTAACCTGTTCCTGCTGCTGGGCAATAGGAGAACTGTCTCGAACATTCTCTACATGGCTCAGGAACATCATCCTTTAACACATAGACTTCAATACATCGATATTCTGGAAACTTCGAGGGAAATGTCAACATGTGCTCCACATCGTCGTCGTCCTCAATTGGAAGAAGCACATATTTTTGATGCAATGTTGAAGATCTCCACATCAATCTAATGATATGTCTCTGTTCTGGAATTGTTAGAACTGTACGTATCTGATCAACCAACTCAGCGAAGCATGTTCCCGTACTCAATTTCAAACATTTACGAGGAGGTTGATTATAATGTATCCCTTCTTGGCCACCATGTTCAATTGATCCATCATAATATAGTAAAACACGTACAGTTTCCATCTGAAAAAAAGGTGATCAAAATTTATCTCTGATCAGCAACAAACAACAAAAAATTTTAAATATGCATGAGATGTGTGTTTAGTAGCATTTAGCACATATTGGTTCCCAAGGTATGGAACATTTAATCACTCATGATGATAGCAAAAATAAAACATCTATATTGCTTTCTTCTTTGTCAAAAAAAAATATATTAATATCAATTATATGAGGGAATGTATACACACACATCTCATGCATATAAAAATCAGTTTAAGAATAGAATGTGTATCTACCTTGACAGAATCCCCCAAATCTCTCCGGCAAGCAAAGGAACTTCAAGCAAGTCGGACTTAGGCTTCAAGCGGATGAAAAAGGGTTGGAAGCCCTTTAAAAGAACCCCCGATCGGAGGCTCTCTGGTCGGGTCGATCTGTGTTGGAATCGCCACATGATGTGGCGATTCCAACTTCAGATGGAATCGCCACATGATGTGGCGATTTCATCTCTGAAATCGCCACACCATGTGGCGATTTCGTCTTGGCCCCTGTCAGCACCCCAGCTGACGGGGCCGAGCCTCAGTGTCAAGGAAAATCGAGAAAATGGTGAGTCAGCAGGGAAAAAACGTCATTTCAAATGGCGTTTTTTCCTTTAACATCATTTGAAATGGCGTTTTTTCCTTTAACACCATTTTCATAAAAAGTTTTTATCCTGTACCTTTCGTTTAAAACCGGTGCCTTTTGGCACCGGTTTGAAAAACGACTCAGTGTTTTCCCTCCATTCATCTGGCCACGCCTCGTCCTAGACCAGGCCCGGTCCATTAACTAGCTGGCTAGAAGTAGAAGCCAAGCGTCATGTTTCAAATTTTGACTTCCAAAGGATCCATCTGGTAGTCATACTACCACATCCCGTGCTCCTCCTAACCGGGCTGGCAATTGGCAAAATTTCCCAAGAGTCTTGCCACCGGAGTTGTTGGAAACTACATCAAAAAAGGACAAAAAAAAATCTCTCCAAAATGACGCCTTTTTTTGACCGTTCCCCGACTCCATAATCCTTGAGGATTGATGTTAGGGACGAAGGAGGAGGCCAAGGGGGGCCAGCTGCTTGGAAGTTGGAACGTTCGGATTCCTCCACCTTTCCCGTGCTTGGTGAAATGCCAGTCCAAGCCACCTTCCGTAGTTCTCTTCTGATCAAGGGAAGATGCTGCTGAGCCATATGGTCATACGTGATGAAAGGAACGTTTGGAGATGGAGATGGAGATGGAGATGGATGGGTACGTTGAGTTGAGGACCAGCGATTCACGAATTTATCTTCCAGTGACTACCAAAAATTTATGCACCGACATCTCCGGTGCACAAAGACTTGCCCATAAAAGTTTCTTATACTTGAAGCCTTGGGCCAAACTTTAGATGAATCAGCCCACAGCTTTGTTTTGCGAACAATCTAGTATCTGGATTCTGGACCATCCAGCCCACAAACCTATACCGTCAAAGACCAAGCCCAACATAATCGACATTAGCCCATATTGTCATGCAACTGATGAGCTTTGATCTGGGAATAAATTTCCTATGTTTCACTTGCATGGCCGAGATCTTTGTTTTTATCGATCATCAGAATTGGAAACCCTAAGGCACATTAATAAATCTTAGTCTTAAGTATCAAAATACCAGCCAATACAGAATAAACATATCACTTGATATTTTTCAGTCATGTTTTTATTTTTGAACATATTTTTACTAATGAATTTTTAAACCAATATTTTAACGTATATTTGCTAATCTAATCTTGATATCATCGTGTCATCGGAGACTATGATATCTCGGCCTAAATATTTATCTAGATCTTACTCCTTTCTAGTTTTCCTACCTTCTATATATTGGACAAAATAAACCAAGAATTTGATTTATTATGAACAAGCTCGGATAGCATATTCATGCTTGAGTTAAAGTATGGATAGCGGAATATCTAGGTGAGATACGTTCTTCGTTCCCTTCTTTAGACTTTGCTTTCTTTGCCTTCGAAGCACCAGACGCATAAGAAATCAGGGGGAGGAAAAGCTATATTCGGTGGTCGTTCTGTGTGAAATCTTTCTCTTACGTCTCTTTCCATGTGAGTATCCCAGCTGTATTGTTTCATTTACGCTAATCTATTACTTATATTTGACGACATGGGTGATTTTTTGTTATAGAAAAGGTTCGATTTGATAGCGATTTCATGATTTGTTCATCGCGTACGAGTTTTTTTTTTTTTTTCCAACCAAAAGTTTTGATTTTGATCGGTCTTCTAAGGTGTGGGGCTTTGTGGATTGTTCTTAGGATGGCAATCATCTCTGTTTCTGAAATTCTAATCGGTTTGTTGAGTGAGACTAGCTTTCTTATGCTGGAATAATGCTAATTATTGGTCTCATCTCTGAAATTTCTTTTGCCTGCCATAATTTTTTTGAATGGTTTGAGGGCTTGACCTTTACTGCTATTAGATCCAGTTTTCACCCATGGCGCTAATGTTCATAGATAGAAGTGATTGACAGGTATCTTAGGATGAGGCTGTTTGTTTCCCTACTTTGAGTTTGTTTATTGGTAAATGCATTATTATTTTTTTTTTTTGTTAATGGTGTTGATTTTCTCTGAACAAACGTTTCATTAGTTATTATTCTTGAGCTTTGTCAATAAACTCGATATAAAGGAGGAGAAGATTGTTATTGCTGGTTCTTAAGAGAAATTGCGTTTGCTTTTAACCCTTTATCTAATTATTGTGTGAGGTATTTGATTTGAGTGGTTAATTTAGAATGGTCTTCAGATTGTTTGTGATAAATCTAGGTCCAGCAAAATGATTTGTAGAGTCTCTGGATGGGTTGCTATGTCAAATATTGCGATATGATCGTCTTACCATCATCCCAACATCTAATTGGTGCATCTTGAGAGATCCTATATTCTAAGTACCGAAATAGTGACACATTTTGTTCTATAAAAAAGTTAGGGTGATCCATCCCATGAAATTTAAAAAACTTATTTAGAGTAATAGAAGTTTATTTTCTTAAGTGGATATGGGTTGACCCAAGTTAGGATTAGACATCTTATTACCTCTAAGAGATTTAACCCAAGTTTCTCTTCTCTCATTTTGGCTGAAAGAGTTGATCTTAATACTCTATTTCTTACCAACATATTATTAAAGAAGAAACTATGAAAAAAAGGATATGGTGTTTGGGGCAAAGGAAATCATTATGTATATCCGAAGACCTAATTACAGATCATTTTGTAACCATCTCTTCATTACAAGTTTTTTCATTGTTATATTGTACAAATATTTTCCATCTCTATTTGCTCTCCTAGTCACTCCTCTTCCATCGCTACCTGCACTGCCCTTCTTCTTGGAATCATTCTCTCTTATGGTGATAGAAAAACCCAAAACAATGAGTATAGGAAGACTGAGATTTTCTTCTCATAAGGCCGGTGCTTTTGCCAATGTGGAAAGAAGAAGAGGGGTTAAAAAATTGACAGTTAGAGCAGCTCCTCATGATGAAAGGGCTAGCGATAATAGCAAGGCAAAGGTGCAACATGATAGATATGGCTTGTCCGGCACTTTCATGGCTGCAAACTCCTTGATCAAGCAAGGCAAGGGACTTATGGCAAGAAGAAGGTGAATGAACAGAGAAAATTCATGATCATGGGTTTTGCTAAGCGAAAATAAATTTTATAGAAGGGCTAACCGAAAGATATTGAAAATCATGAGAGAATATTGGTAGTCTAATTGTATTGCTCTAAGCCCACTTGCTAGTCTAATTAACCAATTTGCAGACTGAAATCATGTGGTCCAAAAACTAAAGTGAAAGTTAATGGGTAGAAGGTGAACTTGAGCTATAGCATATAACATATTTTTTTCTATTCAATGTGGAACTATTTTGGGTATTACAATCTATCCCCCTTATAATGTGACGTTCTCGTTGCATGTCACAAGCTAGAGCCGAATCGTGGTACTGCAAGGGTGGCTCATGCCATGGCGAAACTCTATCACCATCCCATAGGTAATCCTTTCCTTATGCCCATCAACTTTTGTAGATTGGCTTTGATACCATTGGTAACATCCAAGACCACTTGCTAGTCCAATTAACCAGTTAGCAAGCCGAAATCAGGAGGCCCAAAAACTCGAGTGGAAGTTAATGAGTGGCAGATGAACTTGAGCTATAAGCATATAATGCATTTTTTTCTATTTGATGTAAGTCTATTTTTGGGGTATTACACTAACCACCGTAAACCAAAAGAAATCCGAGGGTCTTAAGGTGCAAGGTGATACGCCCACTTTGAACACTTGCTGTCATTCTACTTAGCATAAAGCTTGGATCATCTCCACCACCATGATGCCTCTTCAAGTTCTGAATCGAACCAGGCAGAGTGTTCTTCGCCCGTTACTTCTTCTATGGTTGACATCATGCCATTGCTAGATGAGCTTCACCCACTTTTAGACTCTGAACCTCCTCAACCTGGACTTGTCCAATGATGACTCAGATTTGCTTCCATACAGTCCTCGGGTGTTGGTATAGTGTGGGAGAAGAAGCTGAAAACCAGGAGGATCATGATGGTGAAGTGCAGGATGAGAAAGATGGCAAGACTAAATCTTTGGTAACTTGTACATCAGATGATCAGAAGAATCTTGTGGAACTTGGAAAATTTGAACTGGAAAGGAATCAGAGATTGGAGAGATTCATTGCAAGAAAAAGAGCAAGAAAAATTCTAAAGAAAAATTTTAGTAGACTTGTATGGTAACGACTCATATGAGCATGGAAGAGCTATAACACTTTCAAATAGAGATTCCATCAAGAGGTTGTCACCAATCCACAAAAATGGATATTTTATTAAGAAGGCATGAAACCTTCAATTCAGGTGCATCATTTCTTGGGATCTTAGAGAAGAGAGGCGTGCCTCTAGGTTGAAGCCCTATTTTGTTGCAGAGAGGAAGGATGAAGAGGAAACAGATTATGATGTCCCAAAACAATCAAGTGAAGAGAGTGATTCAATGGTAGGCTCTCCAAAATCTTATAAACTTTCTCCAGCGATTGAAGAGTTAATTGACAGGTCACACCAAGCGAGTGAACTTTTTGCTTAACATGGCACTGATTCTGCTGAGCAAGGAAGTCTTTTTTTGTGTGTGAAGTAGAAGTGAGAGAACAAGGACTTGCGCCATTAAAATTTATTAAAGTTGAAAATTACAAAGAGTTGAAAGACAAAGAAACAAAAGTAAGACAATCACAAAAGTTACGGTGAGAGTCTAAATATTTTTCAGTACAAAGGTTATCCCATAGAGCAAAGGAGGCAATAAATTTGTAGCATTGAAGATTTCTGTTTTAGAAAATTTCTTGAATTTCTCTCCTGCCAAATAGACCACATCAATGCCATAGCAGCTGATCCCAACATTTTCTCTGAGTAGCCTTCACTTTTTTTTTTTTTTTTTCTTCAATTTATCCAAAGCGTGTTGATATGGGAAGGGAGTTGATTCAAACCTATGGCACCTGTCAAAGTATTCAGGATTTTTCTTAAAAGTGGGCATTGATGAATAAGTGGTCTACTGGTTCCCGATTAGACCACACAATATATCCATTGTTGGCCCTCTATCCTTTTCTGGCCAATACATTACATACTGAGCAACGAAGTCGATCCTCTGAGGATGTTGATGAAGTGGATGTCAAACAGTACAAAGCAGGGAAATGGAAGAAACTAATGATGGTCAAATTAAATATTCTGTCTATAATTCAAGTTCAACGGCAACTGAGGAAACCAACTGATGTTTTAGCACCTGATGAAGTTTCCTTTAATACATGTAAGGATCAGACTGAGTTATGTGGAGCAAACAACAGCTGTGAACTCCCATTATTATCAAAACTCTCTATTTTGCAGGCAGAAAGTCTCAGTTCCAATTACTCTTCATCATCTCCCATGATAGCAGATATCTCAGAAGTGAGTTCACCTCCAGGGACAGCTAAGGGTAGTTTTTTGGGGAGAGGAAGCACAATAGAGGAGCTGGCTTCTGCTGAAGGAGCTCTTTGGGTGGCATTGAATTTAGCTTCCACAAAGGGAAATA
Organism: Calamus simplicifolius; assembly: GCA_900491605.1. NCBI lineage: Eukaryota > Viridiplantae > Streptophyta > Magnoliopsida > Arecales > Arecaceae > Calamus > Calamus simplicifolius. Next base: position 417,252 of record UESW01004295.1, read on the forward strand.
AGTCAAGATAGATGGAAGATTATGAGATCAGAGATCATGATGTGATCTAGATGAGCTATCTGAAGTGAATGATGATCTTGTTCTTCCAGCTGTACCAGAATTTCTAGAGGCAGCTACATTTCACTAATTGAGAACAGCTGCATTTAATTCATATCTTGTGAGATGTTCCTTGAAGATTTGTTGACAGAATGTACTTATAGCTGATTCTTTTTTTTTTTTTTGGAGGGGGGGTGTAAATCCAGATCTTGATTCTTCAATTTTGCAATTAAGAAGTCTTCCTTCATTGTGATAAGATGATCACATACATTTTCACTCATTTAGGCTTTAGACAAAAGTAAATGTATATCGCATTTAAGCAGAAAGACATCACAACCCTGAATTCAGATCAAAGAAGAAAAAAAAGGAAAGGAAGGATAAATAAAATCAGAGGAAAGTGGCTTTGATTGTTTTGGGTCATTCTTGGAACATGAGAAATCTGTAGCTCATCAATGTGGACCAGAGCAGATGCAAATTCCCATCAGAACAAGTGAAACCAAGATGAAAAGCAGTTCATTGCTTCTACATTTTTGCATTTGTCTTTATTCATCTATCAGATACATGCTGCTAGCTTCATTCACCTCTTTGTAAGATCCTTCTTGAACTCAAGGATATATTACAAAGCCAATTATTAGGGTCGGTATGTAATAGATAAATGGATAGCAGGCCTTTTATCTATCTATCTGAACTTGGAAAGCTTGTTGCCTTTGGATTTGGTATGGAAATCAACTAATTTTCACTGCAAGTTGTCTACTTCAAAAGCTAGTATCTCGAAAGGAGGTAGGCTGTTCTTCACATTGAAGTGGTTGTTGACCTGTAGCTATTTCTTTTATTACTTTAAGCTTTTACCTCTCCAATAATCAACTTTCATGAAGTAGCAACAATGTCTTAACCCAGCAGGCGGCAAGATCAAAGGGATTAGAAGCGGCAAAAATCTGAGCCAACTCCAACCTACCTTTAATATATATATATATATATTAGAGTTTTACTTTTTAAAAAAATCAGACTGTATGACCCAAAGCAGGTTAGGCCATAAGTGATCCAAAATTTGTATTTATCAGAAAATACACAAGCTTTAATCATCACTCGTAATTAGTTATTTGGTTATGAGGATAAAAAATATTTCTAATTTATTTGTTTTAAATTTTAAAATTTATTTAAATAAAATTATATTATTTTTTGAATTATCAATTAGATTATTTGCATTGTTAATATTTTAATATTTTATATTTTTTTGATATATAATGCATTTGATGCTAATGAGACTTAATAAAATGAAATTAGAAGTTTTTTTAAGTTAAATATTGTTAAAAATCATTATCAACAAAATTCAAACACCCTTGAAAAAAAAGATGAAAATAGAACTAAGCATAACCTTGCTTTTTTTTAATTAAGTTAAGCATATCTTCAACATTTGCTCATTTTATTTTGTAACCCGATGACATTTTGATATTGATGTTTGTTTAATTTGATGTTGATGTTTGTTTAATTTTAAAAATATAGTTGTGTGTCAACTCAACTCATCTAAGCCTTTTTCCAACTAAAGGATCGGCTGATATTTAATTGCATTATCTTAAAAAATTTAGTTTATAACTATTATTTTATTACTATTTAATTATGCTAAGATTTTGGATCTAGCTATTCTAGCATTTAGAGTAACAAATGAGAAAAAAAAAAAAAAGTTAGCCATTGATAAATTACTTTAAAAAATAAGAAAAAAAGATGATTGTATTTGATTCATAATTTTTTTTAAAAAAAAAACCTAAATCAACCTAAAATAAGATCCCTAGGTTAAGCCTAACCAAATCACTTAGAGTTAGATTTTAGCTTCTATATATGATTCAAATTCCAAAATGACCCAAACCCAAGAGTGATCCTAACACAAAATAATCGGATCCAACCCAAATGCCGTCTCTAAAGAGGATTGTTAGTTTGAGGTGTGTCATAGAAAAATTTTTAGATGACACAGATGGCAGGGTATTAAAGGCTCAATTTTTGGCAATAACTGCAAGGTTATTTTGGCCGTCTCCAGATCACCCTATTTTACCTGGTTAGGAAAGGACAATCTCCGGTTATGTGTCTCCTTAGTGAGTGCAAGCTGACCCGCCGCAATAAAAGAAATTTGATTATATTTGACAAGGAGTGCACGAAATGTCAAAAGGTTACCAAAAGACTAAAGTATTCATTCATATAAGTGAAGTCTAAAATGTGGTGATAGCTAATCAACAATACTTAATGCTTGTGCCCTTTTGAATCAAGTATCATTGTTCTTTTCTCTCTTCCCAATAGCTAATACAGTGCTCTGAAAATAGTAAAGTTATTAAAATTTCTTGACAAATTCATCTGCCATCAATGAGACAATTACTAGCTCGCCAAACACTGAAATCATATGCCTCATTTCAACCAAGAAATTTCTGGGTTTTAATAGTGGCGAGGATGGACCACTCCACTTGCATCAACAATTACAGTGTGCGTCAGCTCCATGAAAAATTTCTTTCTCCAAATGATAGGTTGAAAAGTAGAAGCTCTGCTGGTAAGAAAGCCTTGGTTGGCTAATTAGTTTTAAAGCCCTTTACTCAAAACATCTCTCTTAGTGATGTTGGTCATTATCGTTACTGATTAATATGGCTCTAGTAATTCATTAAACCATGAGAACAAAAGGTTTCAGAATCCAGTCTCATATCTGAACTCCATTACGATCCTGCTCCTAAACAAAGCACCAACACACACGGGCCCAATCCAACCTTGGACACCAACAAAGAGAGAAAATTAAAAAGGTGGGACTTTTGAGAGGACGAAGTAGAGAAAAAGTGGGGGAAAGAGAAGAACCTTGTGCATCGAGCGGTGCAGATAGCATGTACTATTACGTGCGATGATTAATCATGTATGATAATATATGTGAAAATAATTTTATTTTTTTTATATATCACGTTATAATTCATATATACGTATGATCAATCATGCGTGATGCATGCGAAAGACTTTTTCGTGAAAGGAATGCCCCCCTCATCAGGGCAAAATCGATGGAGGTCTTGAACTTTTCATGAATACTACGTGACCCCAATGAAACCTCACCGTTTTTATAGCCCCGATCACCAATAATTTGAAGGCCTCTAATCAATCCGCCTAATTCCAAGCACACTAATTAACGTCCTCACCAGCACTCTGGTTTTCTCTACTTGTGGCTCCCATGGGTTGGCCAAATGTCTCTCTTTGCCGCGAAAGAAAGACATAATGCATTTAAATGCTTTATGATCAAGATATAATCGTAATATAAATAATTTTTTAAAAAAAAATGTTTCTAATAATCTTAAGTTTGATAATTAATATATTTGATCAAAAATATAAAATTAGTATATTAATTTACTTTAAAACATTAGTTTTTGATTTTCACACTGTATGTAGGCCTAATCAATTATCATGTTCTTTAATTCTATTTATATTTGCTAAAAATTTATTCCTTATTTGATGGCTATCCTTTTTTTTATTTTATAAATATGAAATGTTTTAGGAATGGCGTTTGGTGCACTGCCAATATTATGAATGGGTAATATGATTACCTAATTACTAATGTTAATTACGTGTTAATGGTTACATTAATTGATTACGTATTTGGTATGACAAACAGATACCAACCATAGAACATCAAATTTTCAAAATTCCCCTAAATCAAATTCATATACCAAATCAAATCTATTAAAAATTTTTAAAATATCCAAAATATCCTTAATCAAAGTATTTATATATAAGAGAAGATACTGGATTTAATTATTTTTTTAAGATTAAAATATATTTTTTAATCTTTAAACATTTATTCAAATTTTGACTCTTAAACTTTCAATTATCANNNNATAATTGATATATAATAATATGAATGGATCATTAGTTGATAGCAAAAGTAAATTATTTTTAAATTTTAAAAAGTAATTTATTAGACATTATCAATTTTAAATTACTACATTGTCAGAAGACGTTGCAAGAACACTAAAAAAAAAGTATTTGTTTAATTAAAAATTAAAATTAGGAAAAATTAATTAAGAATTTAATAAAAAAAAAAAAGTAAAAAAAAAAAAATAAAAAAAAAATTAAAAATAAAAATTATTAATTATTAAAAATATTAAATATAAAAAATAAATTTATTTTTTTAATTTATATTAAAATTTTATTATATATTTTTTTATTTTAATTAAATGAAATTAAATATAAATAAATAATTTTATATAAATAAATTTTAATAAATATAAATTAAAAATAAAATAAATATTTAATATATATATATAATTTAAAATATATAAAGTTGTTTATTTTAAAAAAATATTTAATTTAAATATATTTTAAAAAATTTTAATTTTTTAAAATAATCTAAAAATAATTATTTTTTAAATTGTTTAATTATTAAATTAATTTATTAAACTAATTAAACAAATTAATTTTTTTTTGATTTTTTTATTTTTAAAATTAATTTTTAGAAAATAATTTTAATTTTATTTTGATTTTTTAAATATTAACTTAATTAAAATTAATTATTTTTTATTTTTTTTTTAATTTATTTTTTAATAATTTCTAAAATAAAATAAAAAATTAATTATTTTAATTTTTTAATTTATTAATTCTAATTTATTTTTTATATATTAAAAATTGTAATTTTTTTTTAATTTTTTATTTTTTTCAATTAGACTTTTTTATAACTATATTTTTTTGTTTTTGTTTTTGTTCTAATTTTTTTCTATGAACGAATAATATTATGGTTTATTTTTGTTTGGAGATATGAGAAAAGAGATAACGGCGGCGAGACATGAAAAAGAGATAAAAAGAAGAAATTATTTTGTTTGGAGAAAGGAATAATTTTATTTTTATAAAAGAGGTAAGGGCAATTTTGTTAAAAGAAAAATTTATTAGATTACAGCATATATGCTATTATGGATAGCCACCTCATCTTGAGAATCTATCCTGCAGTGGTGATCTTGATACCAAACATCCCCTAAGGATTTTGTGTAAAATCACTTTAAAAGTACTATTAAATATATAATAGATATTAATGCATTGAATATATAATATATATTATAGATAATACAATATATTAAATATATATTATAATAAATATTAATACATTAGATATATAATAATATTAAAATGCAAGAAGATCATAAATATTAATAACTTTAGAGTTAATATTTTATGTAATGTTATAAATATAATGATACTTTAAATATCAAATTTAATATAATATTAAAATATTGCTTAGTGTACATTGAATATATAATTATATTAAATACAATTAAATATTTATATGAATGTGGGGAGCATAATATAAATTATTAGACTTTAATAATTTAAATACTTACCTTTTAAATAAAAATTAGATTATCATGCTTTGTGATAATCTTAAATTATGAAAAATTAAATATTATGATTTAAATCATTATGTCTAATTATACAATATGATAATTTGAATGATAATCTTAGATTACTAAAAAAAATTACTATCAATCAAAATTATGTGTGAATAAAAATATAGATTCTTAAGTAATCCCATTTAGAAATAAAAGGTAAGATCTTATAGCCGTGACTAGCAACAGAAAAATTTTAAATTTACGTTGCGATAATATGGCCTTTATATATCAAAAAGGGAGGAAACAAAGAAACAATCTAGACTTTCCATATAGCGAAGATAAGAATTAAGCATACAAGCTATGATGGAGCAAAAATTCTTGGCAAAAAAATATACTTTTGATCCTCAAAGTTTTACTCAAAATTTTATTTTTATTTTTAAACTTTTAATTATTATAATTTAGTTTAAGAATATTAATATTAAGTTACATAAAATCAATTAAAATCAATGAAATATCTCACATTTTACCTTGACTCAACAATATGAATTGATTGATAATGCAGCACATCAACCATTTTATTAATTTTTAATAATTACACATAAAAAGATATTAGAAATGTAATATTTATAAAATTAAATTGTAATAACTGAAAATTTAAAAATTAAAACAAAGTTTAAGTAAAAATTTGTGGATCAAAATTATATTTGAGCCTAATTTCTTTTTTAACTGATGTAAGCGTAATAAAAGTTTAACATGGTGACATTATGACCCTGGTATGTAACTTTCCGGTTACTGCAATCTCTAAACCTGAGTTGGCTCCGGTGACATCCAACAAGTTTGCAGGACAACATGGCAAGCTTTCATCGAGTGGAGCGGCCTCGCAAGATGGGATGTTCCTCGACGGCCATTTGGACAATTTTGAATGGATCCGGCTGGTTGACTCGGTCCAAAATTCCATGAAAAATACGAGAGGCTGAGTTTATCGACATTCTCTCGCATATTCCATCGATATTATAAATCAACGGAAGTTTTGGAGTTATTAAGCACCAGGCGGTCTCAGCCATGGGCCCTTTTTTTTTTTTTTTCTGAACAAACGGCGGTCAGCCACATCATTTTCCAATACTCCATCCAATCTAAAGAAAGATCCAAAAGCAAGATCACAAAAATATTATAAACTACTATGAATATTTTAAAGAAAATTCTTTTTTTAAAAAAAAAAAGGCACTAGATTGGATTTAGATTTTAGAATGGTGGAAAGTGCAGCGAGGCTGGCGTGATTTCACGGCACTGTGGGTCCCCGGCATCCACTAAAATTTTTTTTTTTCTTTTTTTGATGGTGGGAACGGGGTTCTTGGTACCCGAGTAAAATTACTTTTCTTTTTTTCTTTTTTTCTTTTTTTTTCTTTCTGGTTTTGTTTTCCTTGGATTCTCAAATCTCCCTCACATCATAGAGAATGTCTGCAAGAAAGAACGGCCAATCAATGGAGGATCTTTTCGTGCTCCCAGACCAACCCCATTAAACCGCTACCCAGAAGCCATTAAAGGTTTCAAAACTTGGAACGTACGCCTCATTGTCTCTTTCTCTCTCTCTCTCTCTCTCGGCATCCAGAATGAGGAAATGGAGCAAGAAGAAGACCCAACTGTCCCTGTTCTTGGCCTTCGTCGCCTTCTTTATGTTCTCCTCCCTTCTCAACGACCACCGACGGAGCACAACCAGTACACAACCGGCCACGAAGTACTCCTCCGTCGAGCCTTCTTTTCCTACATACTTCACCACCAACTCCTCCAACCCCGAGACTAAGGAGCCACTGTTAGGTAGGCCGGCGCCCTTAGAAAGGCTTTGCTATTTTCTTGGTTTCTTTGGTTTAATGGTTTCTTGGGCTGAGATGTTGATACGGGTTTGGGTTTTAGGTGTTTCAGTTGATTCACGTTGCGATTGATCCACTTTTGAGATCTCTTTGTTGTTTATTTTTTTGGTTTCTTGATGTATTGTGCTAAGACTCTGTAGCTGATAAAGCTTTAAGCTTTGTTGGTTTCCTTTTTTTTTTTTTTAGGCCGAAATGGTGTCTGGTTTTTGATGCTTCATATTCTTTTTTTTTTTTTCCCTTTTTTTTTTTTTTTTTGAGGGAATAGTTTTTGATGCTTCATATTCGACATCGACAATGCGCTAAACTTCTTGATTTGATGAATTTCGAATTTTGGGTGTCACCGGTTGTTCCATAAATTGATGCTTTAAATCTTTCTCTGATTCTCTGGTTTTAAGATGGATTGATGGTTCGAGACATGTTGGTTTCTTTCGTTTCGAAACTCTTTGTGGGGTGAAATGCTAAAATGGGATTGGGGTTGAGGTGAGCTTTGGGTTGGTCATCAGCAGCTGGATTTTATTTGTATCTTTTGGCTTTCTTCTCTGAAATGCTGAGGTTGGATATTGGGGTTTGACATCAATGCATCAGTTATGTTTATTTCCTTGGTTTTTGAGATGACTTTGGGCTGCAAACTTAGGAATTTAAGTGTGCTTTGGATTGGATATGGATTTACTTGCTAATGCATCGAAATTATGTTGAAAATGCTGAAGTGGGCTCAACTTTTAGGTGCTTCAGATTGGTCGAAGGCCTGCGCTTCCGGCCGGAGATACAAGGGCAAGTCGAATTCCATGGTGGAACGCCAATGGCAGCATGAGAGCCGGTCAGATGGGTGTGATCTCTTTGCAGGAAGATGGGTCTATGATGACATCTCACACCCTCTGTATGATGAGGGTGGGTGCCCTTACATGTCTGATCAGCTGGCGTGCGGCAAGCATGGCAGGCCAGACAAGGAGTACCAGAGGTGGCGATGGCAGCCCCATGGTTGCAACTTGAAGAGGTATAATTCATGGTAACTATTTCTTTCATATGCTTGGACTGTCATATTCACTACCAGAGCATGAACAACATCTTCTTCTACCAGACAGAGATACATGTGGTTTGCTTTAGTCACTGTGGTCCCAATCTTGATAAGTTGACTGGTGGTTGTTGGTTTGGGATGGAGACTCTGCCCCAGTAGAACACGCACAATTAGAAATAAGTGATACTGACATTTTTAATTTAAAATGAAAATAAATGCAGGAACTTTTCTGATTTCATAAGTGGGATTAATTAATTTATGAGAACACCATGGCTTATGAAGGGAGAAGCAAGATATATCAAAGAAAGCTGTCTTGCCAAGATCTTACAGAGTGTCAGACATAACCATGATGGATAAGTTGGGTAGTCAGTGTTGTTATCGTTGTTGATCAAGCATTTGTCTGAGGATCGATACTTTTATCTATAGCATTGTTTCTTATTCAGATAAGTCAGCCACAACTATGAGTAATATGAGTTCTTTCTGTTGTCGTTTTCGTGTGTTACGTTGTGTACTGGTTTCATCCAAACTACCTGGGAAACATGTTTGCTATTCTAAAAATTTGTAAAGGCACTGGATCGTGCTTCCTGTTTTGTACATTTGTTTTTGCTTTTAGGTAACTCAATGTTCACAGTATTGGTTAATGCCTCTCTCTCTCTCTTACAGAAACCATGTTTTAGTTCCAGTTTAGAATGTCTGTTTTGGGTTAACTATTTGGTTTGGCATTGATTTGTGATGAGAATGGATGCTCTGTAGATCCATAGAAATTTAGGCATTATATTCTTTATCATCGTATTAATAAACTAAAAATTATGTGAGAATAAAGGGTAGGCAATTTTATGCATAATTTTTTGGTTAAATTAAAAGGTTGTCTGATAGCTTCACTCTTATGTGATATAAAATTTTCTTCTCTTTTCTATTTTATCAAATAATTCCTCATGTGATTATATATTATTTTGAGAGGCCTTAGATATTAGATAAAGTGGAACTTTATCCACTAAGAAGTTATACCTACCTTATATTGTTGGCAGTGTACTTGTGACTATTCCTTCATGATTTAAAGACTCTTACTTCCAGAAGGTCATATCAATTTTAATGTTTTGTGGTACATGCCTTGTGGTGTAAAATCATTTTCTGTTTTAACCAAGGCATGTTAGCGATGTACTGGAACAGTTACTGAGCTCTATCTTATGTTTTATCAAGGTGGAATGCTACAGAAATGCTGGAGAAGCTGAGAGGCAAGAGGCTGATGTTTGTTGGTGATTCACTAAACAGAGGGCAATGGATATCCATGGTATGCCTCATACAGTCAGTGCTTCCGGCTGGCAAGAAGTCAATGTCACCCAATGCTGCCTTAACCATATTCAGGGCCGAGGTGAGCTGAACTATTTGTATCCGTGATTGTAATCCCTTTTTCTCAGTTGAGATGTCAAAAGCATTTGAAATTGTTTATGATCTGAAACAATAGAAAGCTCATCTCCGGTCTGTCCTTCAGTTTTTATGCTCTGTGATGATCCATTATTTCAAAATTATCTGATGAAGCAGGGAGGGGTCCACACTTTATGTGACAGCAGTACCGTGATTTGCATGCCATGAACCATTGAGTAATTTTCAATGTTTAACTGACATAGTTTTTTGCTAATAGAAGTACTGCATAATTATCAGTTACTTTCATTGCAGTATTATGTTCTTACCTGCTTGCGACTCTATTTATAGAGCAAATATATTGATTTTTCTATTGGTCTCAGAAGCTCACAAGCTGAAGTTTGCATGATAACACACCCTCCAGTGCTCTCAAATTTGGGGTGCATGTGTTTGATGAAGGGGCATCCTGAGTTTGTGTGGTCCATCTAGCCTGAGAGGAATGATAGGATCTGAATTGGAAATTGGCAGTCATGGTATTCTAATTGTGATTGTCTGTGCAGGAATATAATGCTTCAGTTGAGTTCTACTGGGCACCACTGGTTGTGGAATCAAATTCTGATGACCCAGTTAGCCACAGATTTGATGACAGGATCATCCGACCAGATTCAATTCTCAAGCATGCATCTCAATGGGAGAAGGCAGATATTCTTGTTTTTAATTCATATCTATGGTGGAGAAGTGGTTCAAAGATAAGACTACTGTAAGTTTAATTCCAGAGCTTGTTTGTATATTAAATAATAAATAAAGGATGCAAGATGGCATGGTTATTGATTTTTGTTCATGGTTATGATGCAGATGGAAGAGTGAAGATGTGATTTGTGAAGAAGCCGATGGACTGGATGCTATGAAGTTGGCCTTGGAGACATGGGCAGATTGGGTTGCATCCAGCATTGATCCCCTGAGACAGAAAGTATTCTTTGTTACCATGTCCCCTACGCATCTCTGGTGAGTTCATGTAGTGTTTATTAAATAGTGTTACTTATGAAACTTAAGAAGATTATTAATGATATTAAGATTGACAAAGTATGCTCTGGTATATTAGTGGCTAGACCATCAAATCGCAAATTCATCAATCATGGGCACCACCATGAATCTCATAGGACATTATGAGCCCTCACTTTATTATTTTAAAAGATCAACTTCAGGGGCACTTTAAATGACTCATTTTACTAATATTCCACATGACTTGTTGCATAGAACAATATAATATCAGCGCTTGTTGCAACTGTATACTGAAAGCTTTTTAATGCTTGTTCGGTTATCAGTCCTATGAAGGGCAACTTCTGGGCTTTCTAAATGCTTCTCACTGCTGTAGTCTCCCTAGACCTTTCAACACAGATATACCTATAAATTGTAGATTTTGAACTATTTAATTAATTTGGCCAAGTTCTGGAACTGCATGCTGAAGCACCATCTCATCTTCTCCAGGAGCTGGGAGTGGAATCCAGCAAGCGAAGGGAACTGCTTTCAAGAGAGAGCTCCCATTGAATCGGAAAGTTACTGGGGAAGTGGGTCCGACCTTGATACCATGCGAATGGTGGAGGACATATTGGGCAGACTGGGGCCAAAGGTTTCAGCTATCAACATCACTCAGCTTTCAGAGTACCGAAAAGATGGGCATCCATCGATCTACAGGAAGTTTTGGGAGAAGTTCAGCCCCCAGCAACTGGCAAATCCTGTTAGTTATGCTGACTGCATACACTGGTGTTTACCTGGCGTACCTGACGTTTGGAATGAGTTGCTTTTCAATTTTTTGTGATATTGGTGTGGTATTTACCTTTGTGAACGACGTCAATGGAAATGCCACAAGTTTAACGATGCCTTCCGAAAGTTGGTGGCTTGAGCATATCGAGTGGCTGCATGCACGCCGAACACGTGATAGGCTGTAAATACAATGAACGTTGTTATACGATTTAAAAAAAAAAAAAATGAATGCCAATCAATGTGATCTTGATTGTCCTGGCGGGTTCCTTGGCAATCTCTTTTTGTTGCAGATATCAAGGGATCCAGTGGTTAGACTTCTGAGCAAAATTGCCCAGCTTCATCACATCCGTTCTCTTCATTTTCGTTACATTCATCCTCTCGGATACGAGGCTAAAATCGTTGGTTTCTCAGAGTTCTCTGTTTCAGTTCAAGGCCCGGTCTTCTCTCCATATGTAGTATTGGATTTCGTGGACTTTGCATTAGATTTTTCTTCCTCAGAGAGCCTCTCGCTGGAAACTAAAATGCATCAACAATGTTGTTCTAGGATCGGGTATTTGCCTCTCGGCATGAGGAAGATGAGAACGGTAACGCTGCCGGATACCCAGCTTTAGGAAACTTCGACAGCACTCAAAACAGCGCAGGGCCTTGGAAGGAGTACAGCATGCCCCAATTGCACACACAAGCGTAATTTTACATGTTACTCCTATGTAAGAGATGCAGACTGGATGAACATTGTCTCCATAAATATTCATTTCCTCTAGTACATGATATCTTGTTGATACCACCAAGAAAAAAAATGGGAAGTTATGGAATCCCTTTCTCGTAACGTGGTTCTCCTTGCTTCTGAATCAAGACGACCACACCTGTATCCATTTGTATTCGTAGGCGCAAAGACCATGCATTGTCCCCTTTGCTTGTTTCTAAATTCAGTTGCACTACCAATGAACACTATGTAGTCAGTCAGATCCTTTATGTACACTGGCTTGCTGTCCAACATGAGATGTTGACCGTAACATCTCCTTCTTGTATAAAAGATCTGCTGATCAAACTGGGAGAAAAATAACATATGCCTTTGGATCAACTTAATGTACACTAAAATAAATGAAAAAATAAGGTTGAGAACCACCAAATTACAATATTACTGTAAAATATAGCATGATGTAGTCTGCTCAGACTGCTGAATTATCCAGTCAGCTGCTTGGAAGCAAGATCTTGGAGTAGCTTACAGGTCATTTCTAATCCTTAAGGTCAAGCAGGAATGAAAAACCAAAACCATTAACTTATATACGTTCTTTCAAGATTGAAAATTGAAAGATATGAATGTTTCGTATCTTTTCATTTTCTTTGCTGTAAGAATTTGGTAACCCAAGCAGGAAGAGTGGGTTTAGGTGTGGTAAGAAAGGGAGCAAATTTCCAAATAACATAGATTATGGAAATGCCTATAGAAATGATATAACATCATATCAACTTGATTTTTGCATCTTTAAAGAAAAGGATAGAGGTTTAAATAGTAAGAAAAATAGACAATTTATTGTTACATTAATTTTGGTGAAATGTAGGTAGCATAGAAGAAGTTTGTTCTCAAATAACGTCGGCACAATAGAACAGTGGAAGCAAGATTCTGATAGAAAATTCCTGATACCTATGTTGGACTAGAAAATCCTGCCTGTGATGAACATTTTTTCTTTTCAAACAAAAGTAATATTAAATAGGCTATGATAAAAAGAAAAAAAAAATTGTTTACATGTACATACCATTATCCTTGCATGAGTTGCATCCATTTTTGCTGTTTGGTGAACATGACATCCTATAGCCATTCTTCTCCATTTTCCATGAATTTATACTGCATAAAAGACAAGCAAAGGGGAGAAAACAGAAATGCTACCTTATGTTTTGATCATAAGTAAAACAAGACTATGATGGCCATGGAAAATTTGATATGATCATGGAGCAGCACAATATGGAAAATCTCTTAATTACATAAATATGGTGGAACAGGATTCCATAATAAATAGATATGAATGGGAATCAAGCAAATAACTCACTTGTTATAATGGTTAATTCAGTTATTTTAAAATCTTAGGTTCCATGACCACCAATAATACACAAAACCCTCTCCTGGAGCTTCTGAATAGCCTGCACAAGATAAAGATATGTTACAGAAAAATTATGTATATTAGAAGCAAACACATGCAAAGTTATGATCATCTGTCTGAAAATTCTAGTCCTCACCGAATGTGATATTTTTGCCCATTTCTGAGCAGATTCTACTGATTCTTTGAGATGAGAACTACTAGTAAGTTTATAAAAAACACTATATGTAGAATTTTCTGTTGCCTCTGCTACCCAAAGATGATTCATTTGGTCCCTTGCACGCTTGACAAGATTGCAGAAGCCAACCTGTGGAGGATGCATATGAGACGTTACATCAGAAGATATCCAGCAGCTAGTTAACTGAGCAGTCCTGCTAATTTGAAAGGGAAAAATATACACATACAAATGGCTATTGTTGAAAGCTTCATGTAAAAAAAGTCATCCTTAAGATGGTTGAACAACCAGTACCTCCCTAACCCATAGTGTCAAAACAAATAGAAGCATTTTAAATCTATGTGCATTAGAAAAAGTAATTATATGAAACAACAAAGAAAATGAGTAACCACAGTCATCATATATCAATGTGTTATCATCATCCAAATCTAAAGTTTTAAGAGCAATGCTGATATATATTTTAATGATAGAAAAAATCTTCTATAAAAGAAATTAGCCGATCACATACTGTGTTTCCTGAATAGGTATGGCTGAACAATGCAGAAGAATCATTGTCAATTATGGGTGAACAGAAATTGACAGCAAGCAGACAATCATATTGTCCTTCAAACAGGGACTCAGAACTGCATGTGGATCCATCAGTCATGAAAATCCACTGCCTTTTCTGGCATCCAGATATATAAACCTCTCCCACATGCAAGATTACAGCTGCAATATCAAATTCACTGGAAGGAAAAATAAGACCAATTTATGAAAGGAGCATGATAGGAATAGAAAATGGAAAGCAAAATTGCGCTTGCTTCACCTTGCTAGAGGTACCTCACCCAAATTTGACAATGTAACTGATTTGCGAGGGGTGAAAAATGGTCTGCAAAAAAACAAATATGAGTTATATTTTTGCTTTTTAAATTTAGTCAAAGAGCATTGCAGTGTTTGCTTACTCAAATTTCTCTGTCTCTATGGCACACATAGGCTTCCATTCTGTAGATGATCCTCTGGTTTGCAGGTAAAGGACATCAGTACCAAATGTCAGTGGCACAAGTCCAGCAACAGAATACATCTTTCCTTCCACAAGATCAACTTTCTGATGCTCAGGAATGCCAAATCAAACAAAAAAACCTCTTTTAGAATGCTCTAAGGAAACAAAACTATCTAACAGAAGACTCACAACTGAGAATAAAGGGAGATAGACGGCTTCAAAAAAGGGTCCAAGATAAAGATCTGATAAGTAAAATGACTTCAAATTTACTCTTTTGAGAGAAGGGATGTGGAAGTTCTTCATGTCAATGTATCAGAATGGCAATTACAAGCCTTTTCATATGGCCTTTTCATTTTCCCGTTGTACAAATCTTATTTTTTTCCAATAGTTGGAAGAAACAATTAAAGTAATATGAAGCATAACTTTACACCCTCACCTGCTTTTCAGTTGGATTCCAGATCGTTATCAAGCCTTCCCTAGGGCAGCCCTTTCTGCATGAGCCCTTTCTGGTTAACCCCACCACCCTCACTCTCTTTAGGGGGGTTACCTCCCTCAAACTAAGACCTGCGTCTTCAAAGCTTTCTCGATCTTCTTCTCAGTATTGGACTGTCTGAGTGCCTGAAGTGTGAAGTGTTACCTTCCTTAAACAATTAAACCAGCCGCATCTCAATAAATTGTGAAGAACAAGATTTCTTAGAAAATAAAACCCACCTTTTGTTTTGCCTGATAAGTTGAAAAAGAAATTAGTTGCTCTGAACTCATATCTGCCATCAACACTTCAGGCTCAGCAGCAGTCTCAAGGAGTTTTAAAATTTTTGCCCCTTCATCACTATCATTAACATTGTCACAAACATCTTGTTGCTCAGACATGATGTCTTCAGCAATTTTAGAGCGCCTGCAACATAAGTATTTAAATGTTGTTGATATACAGTATCTGAACATATTGGAAAGATGCGATAGGGATTACTGTTATAGAGCAAATAAACAGGGCCAACAAATAAAAAGGCATGATGTTCCTTATATCATGTGTAAAGTTATAATCTAGGCAATACATTTTGAATAACCAGGTCTACACCCAATGAGTGAGCAAAGTGGAACCCTGTTTCCCATCAAATAGTAAAGATGATACTGCCCTCTTATTGCTCAAGCATTAGTGCTTGCAATAAAAAGCAAACCTTGTGATTTGGTTATTCTCTCTTCCAACTTATCATGCCCCATTTATCCCTACCATCACTACTAACACTGTTATCAGGGTGTTAGATGCTTCTTATTTGCACCAGAAACCGAAAAATTGGAGCAAAATTTCTGAAACTAAAATACTAAGTCTGAACAAAACCAACATCAAAGTTTTCAAAGCTTGATACAATGTGGAGTCAAAGGGTCATGTTAGTGGTCACTATATATCACTCATTCTACATGCACTAATCTATTCTATCAAGTAACCAGCACCAAAAACAAATTACCTCTGATGGTATATCTGAAGTGCCTTATTTTCCATCCTTTCTGATCTCACAATGGACCCACCATCGGGGAACCTGCATTAGACATCAACCGACACTAGGAAGATAAACATTGGATTTTCCTGTGATACAACAAAATCAGGAACAAATTATTATCACCTCTCCTTATATAAAATAGGATAGATCCTTGTAACACCAACCAATGTCATTGGAACTTTACCCCCAGCAGCCTTTATGCAGTTAAAAGCTAGTGGAGCTCCAAGACGCTTGCCTGGAAATGTACATGAAGAAAGCAAGCTAAAAGAAGGCTAAATAATAACAATAACAACAACAAAATAAGAACAAAATAACCATAGGGCTGAAAACATGTTTTTTCAGCAAATACAAATATGAATACATGTCAAACAGATATCAGAAGTAGTATCCACATTTACTAAACAGATATTGATACTAAACAGATTAAGCATATCCATATTTACTCTAAACTGTGATACAGATATGAGTCGAACATTAGCTATAAGCTTATTTTATATTCAAAGCTTGATATAAGTTATATATTATTTCAGACATAAATCAAATTCTGACCATGATTTAATAATGAGAACTAACATCAATAGCACAACCATAAAAGAACGGGTCCACTATCAAGATTGCACATGATAAACAGGTAACAAAATAAGGGTTTAAGGCATTGTTATTAAAACTAGACCAAAGACAGACTTGGCTAAGGATCCGGGTCATTGGTCCCATATTTGCAAGACCAATCTGATCCGCCCAGTTTGGGTCTTATCAAATTGAATTGGGTCAGTTTGTTGGTTCAACTTAGGACTCAAGCCAAACTAGACCAATCTAGTATAAATTCACTTCAATCGAGCAGAATCTCAGTATGACTCGATTCAAGCCAATTTCAGGTCCTACCATGAGTAAGGGAGGAGAAGGCATGATGAGAATGTGAAAGAAAGGGTGAAAAGGAGTAGAAGGAATTTTTTGTGATTTTGAGTCCCAATCCAAGCTGAGATAAGATATAATCCTCTCCATTTTCTTCATTCTTCTCTTTTTTCTTTTTTAGCTTAAAACAAGCTGAAAAATGGTAATAATAGAGAAATCATGCCAAAATTTTATACTTTGGCACGATTTCATGAGATATTATAGACATAAGAATGATCTTTGCATTAAAAAAAGAAATTATTATTTCTCATAGATCTCCATTTTAGATTAAAATATATTTTTGATTTAAAAATAATATTCAAAAAATAAAAAATTATTAACATGTTTGGAGGCATGCAAGTTACTTGTTATTTTGACAGTAATTTGTTTAAATTTGGATATAATTATGGCTACCCAAACATCAGCCAAAATTCAAATATATCTAGAGGCCAATATGAAATAGAACAAAAGTAAAACAATCTTAATATCACATTTCAAAGATCCATAAATTTTAAATTAACTATAATAACCAAAAAATTAAAATAAGTGAACCAATCCATTTTAGCATATCAAGTGCCAATATAGTATGGCACCATACCCTATTGACCTGACAGAGAGATTGGGAACCTTCCATTGGTCCGATCATTCGGTCAGTTAGTTGGAATAAATTTCATTAAAAATATATTTAAAAATTAAAAAATAAATATCAATAATTTTTATGTTAAACAGCAGGTTTTAAATCACATGGACTTACATTCTACACTACTCTTCAATAGTAGCATAAATAAAAAATAATCACGAATCATCTAATTTTTTCCAGAAATCTTGTAATATATAGGTGCTATTGATATTTTCAATTATTTTTAAACAGTAAGATTTTGATTATATTCTTTTTTATTTTCTATGGAAAATATTGATTTTTATGAATATAATTATTTAAATATAACAACATATTTTGAGATATCATTTCAAGATAGCTACAAGTATCAGTACAACGATTGAAAACCTCGGAAGTAAATGGAAAAACAGTGATTTGAATCCAACTTGATGTCTTGATTTTTGACAATTTTTTGGCTTAGGCTTAGACATGATGTCCCGATACAAAAAATAGGATATACAGATCTGCATCCAGATTCAATTGGATAGCAAAATAAGTATCCAACGGTTTGATTGGATGGAAAAATTTGCATCCAAATCTGATCTGAAGCAGATACAAAACCATATGATCAGATAATATCTGACTTGCTTTCAACCCTAAATAATGGTAACAGCAGTGCAAACACATGAATACCGAATAAGTCTCATGACTAGTGTTGCAGTGCATACAGAATCCCAATGGATCAGCCCAGTGTGTCCGATATGTCCCATTAATGTGTATCTGTAAATGAACTGTTTTTGATGCCTGAAAAGAAGCAAGAATGTTCAGATATATTCTAACATTTCAAACACCAGTCTTAAATAACTATGGAACTTAAAAGGTAGAATTAACCTCAAGAGATGAAACGGGTCCAACCCAGCCCTGTAAACCAGCACCCCATATCTGCAAGAGTGATATTTGGTAAGTGTTGAATGGCTGAAATCGGTCGAGATAATCCAGTAATACAGAAATATCAAGCAATGAACATCCATAGTACCCGGAGCTTCTGGCCAACAACCAGCTTTCCAGTATGGACTTGATTTGACAGCAATACATCTAAGAAAGCATCCAATGAGTACCTGCGGCAATCATAAGTTTTTAAGCTCCTCGCAAGCTTAGTAATATGTCATATAAGGTATAACGGGAAACATCCACTAACCATCCATCGGTTAGTTCTATTTTCATATTGCTGTTACTTTCATTGTAATTGAGCTAGTAAGCTTGTTGCTATCTTCACTTGGTCCAGTCACATCATCCATTTTAGAGATCTTTGTTTCAGAATAATGGATAGCTGAAACACATAGAACCATCATAGAAGAAGGTGATGCATCCCCATCTAGAATTTTCTTTATTGCTGATCTATGACCATAGTTGACTTCCCTCTCATACCTGACATCCAAAAATAGCATAGACTTTATTCATATGCAACCTAAACCATGCATTTTGTAATTAGAAGATAATGCAAGTCATCTCACCTGTATTTTAATTCCTCAAGCACATTAGAAACTGTTAAGTACTTGCCACTAGCTTGAGCTGGATAGCATCGCTCAAGGCTTGCAAGTTTCCAGATGATCCATTTGTAGTGGTTTGTGACCCATCTAAAGGAAAGAGATGTGCAAGAAAAACCAAAATGTAACATCTAGATAATAAAAATTATGCAAAGGATTAGCAATTATCTAATTAGCTGCTGCAGGATTGTTTTAAATAATAAGCACACCTCCAAATTTTGCAAGTACGTAGAATAACCACAGAAATAGAACAAAGGACCACAGAAATAGAACAAATCACCATAACATCCAGGATCAGAATGAGCTAATAGAACTCAATTAGGTCTCAGAATAAGGTTAGTGTTAATACATTGAGTTTGCCAAGACAAGGTTAAATCAGCTTGAATAGAAAATTGTCCAAAGTTCATGTGCCTATGCCTCTCCAAGGGTGCAATGAAAGAAGACAGGAAGAGGATGAATTTAGGTATCCAGTCTTGTGAACAGAGGTCAAAGATTGCTCAAATATAAAGCCTAGTCACAAAATTGTCCAAATTTTTTAAAATAAAATATCATTTTCTAAGAACTGCAAGTTATTTTACTTCAAAATCAAATCTCATACAAGTCTAAGTAGCCTATAATCAAGGACTGCATGCATCTCAAAATTTGGGAAGCATGTAAGTTAAATAAGTGTCGATATAAGTATGTTGATCAACAAAGGTAATAAATACCTAATAATTCAATGGTTGCTTCTTTTTCCATAAATGAATTTGGTTGTTGCATGTTAGAAATACACGCTATATGACATAGAATTAACAAGATGGTGAAACATAAGCTTACCATATTTGCTCACCCAACGTAAGCTTGGTTTTTTTCTATGATATGGTAGCAGTAAAAATGAGCAATTAAAGAGGATGTTAGAAAAGTAGATAGCAGAAGCCCAACTGAGAGATCCTGATACAGAAGTACAGATAATGATGCAACAAGCATGCAATTCTCTAATCAGAAATAAAAAGTAAGCATAACACATTGAAAATAAAATAAGATATGAGGAAATATATGAGTAAAATGGTGGAAGAACAGCAAAACAACCATGCTGAAATGATTGCAACAGCACAATCCTTCTCTATAAAGCATATATTCTTAAGGCACATAACGAAAATAAGATAATGACTTATGAGGATATTATATGAGCAAAGCACAACAAAACAACCATGCTGAAGTCATTGGAACAGCACAACTATATATTCTTAAAGTCACTTCCTTGAAAGTTGATTCCTTTCAGACATATCACAATTAACAAATGGCCCTTAAGACAAGCTCTTTAATCCAACTCATTTCCCTATATGGGGTCTAAAACAGTACTTAAATAAACCAAAACTTTTGACTTGAAGATTTCCTCAAATTTAGTGTGCCCAACAGAGAAAACAAGACATTGACGGTTATACAGCATCAATTTCTTATGAATTAGTGTAAACATTTTTTTTAGATGTCACATCTATTGAATAGTCTGAATTACAAAGATATTTTTAATATATCATATTATCTATTTTTTATTATGCTAAATCACTGACATTTTCCAAAATTTAATTAGAATTTTGGTGTATGATAAAACTTTGTCGTTGACTGTTTGGCAATTTGTACTAT
Source organism: Calamus simplicifolius (assembly GCA_900491605.1). Lineage (NCBI taxonomy): Eukaryota > Viridiplantae > Streptophyta > Magnoliopsida > Arecales > Arecaceae > Calamus > Calamus simplicifolius. The sequence continues at coordinate 438,032 of UESW01004295.1, forward strand.
CTCAACTCAACTCATCTAAGCCTTTTCCTAACTACATGGGTCGGCTGCAATTTGTACTATGATAACTATATTTAAGTATAAGTGTTTAAGAGAGATAGCTAAAACATAATGATGAAAGACTGAAGCTAGGAAATTCGATAAAGCTTGGAAACAATAGAGGATTGCTAAAAGTTCTAGGTTTGAGCTTCTTTCTAAAATTGGTACCAAACATCAGAGTAGGTTTTTCAGTCTTTAAACTGGAACTGTACCGGTACCTTACTGATATGGGTCAGGTCGGTATGGGACACTCATGTTATGTGATTGTTGTCAGCACAACAGCTGTAGCATATGTCAGTGCAATGTTGTATCGAGCCTCTAGACCATATCAGATCTTGAAATTTTTCCAGCTGTGCTCAGGACAGCGCATCAACTGATTTTACATGGAACACTTAGTGAATAAAGGATATCTATAAATCCAACCTAAAGCAAAACCAAGGGGAAAAAGGCTGCTAACCAGTTATTGCTGCATTCTTGACAATAATTGATTCAGAATGAAAGAAACTTTTTCCTTCAAAATAGGACATTAAAACTACAATGATATATGGTTAAAAGATATGCAGAGCATACTCTTTAGTTGCACTTAATAATGAAGCACCAGATTGAAGCAGCATAGTTTGAAAGGCTTCTGCACCAATCTCATGGCAACCAGATTCATCATGGAATTTGTACTTTACTGCATTATGTGCATTCATGTGTTTCACTTCATCTGGTAGATGTGCCAACTGAATAAAAATATAGGTCAACATATGGACAGATAAATACAATATATAAATAAAAAGGAATTTCAAATCATAGCATCAGGTACCATGTTTTGCTGACCAGGGCATTTGCCAAAGAAATCCTTAATACTTTTTCTCTTAAACTGAAATGGATAACGAGTAGACACTCTCACTCTCTGACAGCAATTTCTGTCGAAAGCACGGATGAATCTACAAGAAGCAGCTCAATAAATATGCAAATATGAGAAGAATCTATTGGACAACATTTCACCCATTTACCAGTAGTCAAGGAAGAGATGCTGCTGTTTAAAGGAGTGGTGAACCTGAATGACAGCTAGCAAGAACACATCAGACATACTAGAACACATTAGAACTAAGATATTGCAAGAGCTGACAGGAAAAATGGAGGTTGAACAAACCTAGAGCAACGTGGCCTTTTAAATGGAGAGATAGAGCTTCTCCTTCTAAGCCTTTTCTTCTCACTCAAAAGCTGATTCATATTTGTATGACCCAAAGTATTGTCATTCGAAATATCAACCAGTGGTCCACCTGGTGGTCTGCATTCTGGAATCATATTCCCACTGTCGACAATGGTATGAGTTACACAGAGATCTTTTTTTGAAGGCTGCATGTGAGATTTTTTACTTCTTGAATGATGAATGTTCTCCATAACAAAGTCACCAGCATTCACTTGATCTAGTGTAACACCCAGAGAATTGGTAACCTGAAGGGGACGAGATGACTCCTTTTGATTAGAAAATGATTGTATGTGTGGTAAGGGTTTTGACACAGATTTGCCTTTTCCAGAATTTTGGTGCAGAAAAGCAGAGATATTTTCTTTACTCCAAAAAGACTTGCCATGATTCCTCTCATCTTTAAGAACCAAGGCAGGTGGTTGATCTGCTTTCACATCATTCTGTAAAATTCCATACTCTGAGTCACCAAGAAGGCTCTTTGCTCGCTGTAATGCATCACTAGAAATTAGTATAGATGTTCCACCTGCAGTGTTGAAATTTATATGTGGTTGGGTAGAACCAGATGCATGCATTTCAAAACCCAGAGGATTTAAAGTGAATCTTCAGTTAACTGTCTTCCTGATAAAAAAAAATCCTTCGGACAAGTATGTGAATTTCTTTGAATTGCTTCCACGTCCATAGGGTCAATAATTGAGCCAGAAGTTCCAGAATTCACATCCCATCTGAGCTTGACATGTGAATTTTTCCATGTAGTAGTTAGCTTGGAATCTGAATGATCTGTTGCATGCTTGGAATATTGTAGAGTAGAAGGATCATTATTTCCCTCGAAACCCAACAAAGCAGAAGCCCTAAGAAGACCAGTAGAAGATAGATTTACAGTTTTACCAGAGGCAGTCTGGAAAAGGGAATTAGAGAAACTGCAGTTTCCATCTGCTGCATGCTTCTGCAGCTGGTCTGCAAAATTGAGATTTAGACATTAACAAGACCTGACAGTCAAATAAAGGAAAATTTGTAGCCATAAATTGGACCAGAAAATATATGAAGGGCTGAAGTAAGTTCCTTAGATGCCATAGTCTATATTGGCAGCTGAAAAATGGAAAAGAATTTCAAGATACCACATGCTTCCAGCAACAGGGTAACAATGCATGAGACAAAGCTTCAAGCAGTTACAAATTATGTTGCAGCCATATGGCAAGCATGAAGGATATAAGAATATCTACCATAAACTACTCTGATTGGAAATATATTCTCAGCTGCTGCAGATTTTATTTGCACAAGTACGTTTTATCTGTTTATTGGAAAATACATATGCTAAAAATTACTGATCAATGGCACTTTTGCACAACTTTTTTTTTTTTTTTGTGAAGACAACAAATATGTAATGAGCATGTTGTGTAGTTGTTATGCTTGTGACTAGTGTCTTAGAAATGCCAATGTAAAAGTCATTCATGTTGGTTGACTTAACTGATATGATGATATTTGATAGAATAAGAACTTGACCATTGATATATTTGCCTAGTAACAAGTCACTACAGGGTCAAAATTGTGGTGTCAAATCTCAACCATACCATACCAGACACTGTATTATGCGTTATCAGCCCCTATCAACCAGTACCAACACAGGAGTAACATCTGTTTAAGAATCTTGAGCAGATACAGGTGGTCCATGTCTCACCATATACAGATATGAATGGTACAAAAGCATACAATAAGCCTTAATCCCAAACTAGTATGCATAAATCTTAACTCCACCTATATACAAAACTAAGCCAGTCTCAAGCTCTCAAGCTCGGATAAAGGAGAAGGGTTGTGGTAGGCTAACAGTCAGCAACTATAGTCACATTCTATGAACATGAATCCAAACCAAAAGCATATCTGTAGAATTTGAAAACTAAGTTGAGATTTAAACCTCAACTGTTAAGTCATCCTTGGATGCAAGTAATGATGTTATAATGAAAAAAACATATATCACAGCAAATGTTTACCAAAATTCTATTTCTGGGTCAATTGGATCATATGGACAGTACTATTACGAAAATAAATAGGGAAGAAATTTGCTTAACTTGGAACTACTTAGTATAAAACAAACTTGTGTTATTGTTTACTATGTGTTCTGTCATTCATTTTAAGCATTTGGACACAAATCCTTGTCTTACTAATAAGATAGCTGCCTTAAGTGTCTGAAAAGTCTTTGCCACAAACTAATAAGATATGCATTGTCTCAACACATCACACTCCATGTTTTATGGTATTGATTCCGCCACTATGCGACATTCATCCGAAGCTTCAATACCATCCACTAAAATCAGCTCATCCTTAGTCTATCTCTTAAATTGGAATGATTTATAACATTGCTCATGCAACTTGGTTTCTCTATAATGTATATAACCAAAGCATGATCGAAATCCAACAAGTTGTCCTTGCATACTAGACCAACTTACAATCAAGCCAACAAGAAAAGCTCAAAGAATTGTTCTCCCAGTGTTTTACATTGCCAAACTGCTGTGAGGGATAAGTGAATAATTTCATCTCTCTGACTTTGATTTTTTAAAGTCTCCAAAAGTTGCCCCAAGGGGTGCATAAGAAGGCTTTTCAACGTTCCCTGTGGTAATGCTGATATGGTTCTGTGACATTACTGCTGCAGTTATATTACCAATAGCACTCCATATCATATATAAGTGATTTTAACATCCAGACAAATTTAGGGTAATTCTTAGACTTGCCTGGTTTTACTTCTATCCTTAATAACATGGAGCAAGAGCTGAAGACGGGTTGAGATTGAATATACACCAGCATGTTGGAGAAAGTAGTGAAGCAAAAGGCCTAGGAACTAGGACACAATTTCATATTTTTTTTCCAACAACAATATGCAACCACCAAGATATATTGATTGCCCAAATTTAGGGTCACTCTTGGACTTACTTGGTTTTACTTCTATCCTTAATAACATGGAGCAAGAGCTGAAGATAGGTTGAGATTGAATATACAGCAGCATGTTGGAGAAAGTAGTGAAGCAAAAGGCCTAGGAACTAGAACACAACTTCATAATTTTTTCCAACAGCAATATGCAACAACCAAGATATATTGATTGCCCATTACTGACTTTCAGCCACAAAAAAATATGTTACGTTCAAGAATCATATTTGGCCAAGAAATTTCAAGAGAGTCAACTTGGAATAAGAAAAAAGAAAAGAACTAAGATGCACAGAACACAGAAAACAGATAAAAGTTAATCACCTCTTTCCAAATCAGGTCCATCTTGAAGAACAGAATGCGCTTTTTTAATAGAAGAAGGTTTTAGTAACACAGATCTCCCAGATCCAGTGCAGAACATAGCAACACCATCACCAATGCTACCACCTCGAATAGGGTTCAGAGATTCTGAATTAGGAAAAGTACAGGTAAAAAACAATAAACAGTTCATCAAATGAGGGGCAAAGAAAATATAAAAGAAACTATATATCAAATATTTCATCGTCCATGGTGGGGAATTCTAGCGCATATATAGTCCAACTGAATTTGTATATATGATATATTTATGTTCCCACACATTGGGCACTTCATGGTACACCAGCTACAGTTCAAAATATGCTCGACATTAATGATTGACCCATAGATACTCAGGATAAGGTGTTGGACAATATTTAAAATTGCAAGGCATCAAATAGAAAGTAGTTCAGGCTATCATGTAGAATTGTCATCCAATCAAAGTTCCCAAAACTGACTCAAACCATCTGATTTGAGGCATACCATACCGAATTGGTGCAGCACAGATTTGGTAAGGATGATCAGTTCAAGAACTGACAAAAAGATATACCCATGGTGGCATGAAAGGGAGCCACGTGGAGGAGTTAGTGAGAAGCCAGGAACAAGCCAACCTACAAGCAAGCTGAGAGTAGTTGGGGCATTCACACCCCTATATCAAGTGCTCAAAATTATGGACAGTGAGAGGTATCCCTAAAAGGGTTTCTTGTGCATATGATATTGATTGCCAAAGTCAAGATCAGATAAATAGATCCAAAATATGCTGATGAGTACATTAACATCATTGAGTAGAGGTGAGATTGTAAAATGGACAAGGAGTCGCATCTAGCAACTAATCCAAATACAATCTTCAATGTTTGTTTATTTGTATAAAATATTATTGTTAATCATTTGCTTGATAGTTAAATAAATTGCATGTCTTGATAGCCTATCTGCATCAGCAAAGAAGGCTGGGATGAATATAGAGCAATCGGCAAAGTGGCACATACCGCACTCACAACCAGTTGATGCCCAACAGCAAGAGCATCCTTAGAGATCAAGACAAGCTAGTTGAGATCACAAGGCTCTATGACAAAAACCACCATCTAGACGTATGAAACAAAGATCTAAGGATATGTCACCATGGCACCCAGCCTAGTCAAAGTGATCTAGTCAGAAAAGTGGGACCAGTCAATGAGATCGGCCTAGTTGAGTCCCAACAAAGCCAATCAAGCAAGGGTAGCCAAGAAAAGAAAGCAGTTCATCTAAGTAGTAAGGAAGGAAAAGGAAGAAAACTACAGATCCAGTGGAAAGAGTTGATGAGGAGGCTATTCGTTCATATTTTGAGACCACTAAGCTCTTGGCCAATCAGTCACCTAAATCAACTCAAAATACAAGCGACAATACTTATGATAGTAGGAGCAGCAATGCATCTAATGGCTATATAAGGTAGCAATAGACACTGTAGGGGTGCACACAACTTACAACAAAATGGGCTAAGCTCGTTTACTAACGAGTATCATTTCACTTATGTCACATAAGATGCAGACTATGGCACATGACATAAAGCCTGCAATGATATAGTAGTGTACAAGAGAAGCCTCTCAAGATGGTTCAGGATCCACTGTTGCAACCAATGATATAGCATGCAAAGCAAGGTCCCAATATATCCATGGATTATCGTTGTATACTAGATCCTATTCTATACAGACAGCGTACAAACCTTATGTATATCTTTCATCTAAGGTTATCATATTTGAGTGGCTACTACTCTCCACAGTCTCAACTAGATTGTAAGTCAGTTTTTGTTGTTGCGATCTTCCCTTAGGTAGGATGGCTGACCTAGTACCAGACAAAGGATCAGCATCAAAATGGGCATCCAGGAGGCACAAATATTGTATACCAGGATGAGGATGATGTTTAAGCAGGAATCAAGCCTAAGCTCCAACTATGCAGGAGAACCTGACATCTACGAGCAACATTGACACTCCACAAGGATCTGTGTGCCGATATGTATTTTGTAATTTAAATATATTTATTATATGCATTTTCAAGCTAAAATTATGCATTATCTATTTCTATTTATGACTATTGCATCCATCGAGTAACAATGATAAAATAAGGCAACTTTAAGTAGATCACTGAAGCTTAGAATAACCATAATAACCAAAAAATAAACATAAAGACAAAGCAAACTAATACTATGCCAGTTTACTTCTGCATACTAAGTGTCAGTGCAATACGGTATCATACCAACTTGTACCAAACAAGTACCAAATCAGTGCAATATCCTTTACTAGGACTGCAAACCTTGCATCCAACTGTTAAGATTTTCTTACGTCAATAGGATTATGCCAATTGACGCTCATAGGAAGTAGTGTTGGAGATTTGAGGATGGAAAAAAAAACAATACTTAATTGAACAAAGCAAGGGATTTATGATTCCGAGGCCTAGATGATGCTCAAGGTTCAGATATGTTTAGCAAAGTAATTTGTAGGGAAAAGAATCAAGCGTGGAGACAGTACAAAGACTAGGCTTCAGATTAACCTTTAATTGGGGACCCAATAAAAATGGTGAATCATTTCATATACTTGGAAATAGGGACTTCATTAGTGGTATACCTAGAGATAAACTTTGTTAGCTAATATTTTTCTCATGCACACTAGGGAACAAGTCATGCACAATCAACTCAACTCATCTAAGCCTTTTCCCAACTACATGGGGTCGATTACATGAATATGCTTCCTCCACTCTGCTCTATTCAGGACTAAGTCAACATTCAATTACAAATAGTTATATCTTTTTTAATTATTTCTGTCCATATTAGTTTAGGTCTACCTCTACCTTATCCTTACCATGAATTGTTAAAAGATCACTCTTTCTAATTGGAGCATCTAAAGATCTTCGTTGTATGTCCAAACCATCATAATCAATTTTCTCTTATTTTGTCTTCAATTGGGGCTACTCCTATCATTTCTCTTATATGTTTATTTCTAATTCTATATTTTAAAGTTTTACCACATATCCAACAAGTTATGCACAATATTACATACAAAACTTCCCTTTCTTCCCTTGTTGCTTATAAATGGTATATGCTAAGCTTTTCTGAACCTGTCAAATACAATGCACTAATCAAGTATATCATACAACAATGTTTGCATTTTGCTACTGTCATAAAACAATGTTTGCATTCTGCTACTGTTCTATGTACAAATAAATGAGGTAGATCATCCACACTCATATGCATACACATATAGAGTTACAAAGATTAAGTTTCATATTCTTTTTATTTCAAATGACAAAAGATTCGCAAGGACTTGTTTGGTCATTTTTTTTTTCCAATCCACAGCAACTAAGAAAGATACCATTTCAACAATACAAAAAGGCATCAGAAATACAAAAATAAGGGGCAAAGGCAAATATACAATAATTAACTAGAAGAAAAGGCGAAAAGCCACCATTTCACCTTTCTTTATATTCTCTCCTTCAAGAACAGCAGCAGCCTTTCTGATTGAAGATTGATTCACCGTAACAGATTCTCCTAATCCAGTACGAAGCATTGGAAAACCCTCATCACTGCCACCACTCTCCAAAACTGTTGCACCTCCAAATTTCAAATGCACATATATGTGAAGAAACAAAATGAATGCACCATTAATTTGTGAAGTGTTCCCAAAATTATTTTAGCATGTCTCTAGGCAAGGTAAAAAAATAAAGAAAAATAGAAGCAGGCATGTAAAGAAATACAAAGACATTCTTATTAAATTTATCATACGATGTGCCCCGAAAAAAAAATTTGAAATTTTGTGATTAAGCAGTTAGAGAAAGATAAAAGCTTACACATTACATTTATTCTCATCTATACCCGGTTCAGAATTTTTTGAGTAAATTTCATAGTGTGTTATTTTAAAATTTTAAAATGTGAAAAATGGGTGGTACCATAGACAAAAATAAAGGTCTTCTATATGCCATTCCAACATGCGCACATGATACTTAAAAGAAAACTGTGCCATTACTGATAATTAGAAGGTATCAGCAATATAAATAAAGGCAAGCAATAGACAAAAGCAGATTACAAGAAGAAGAGAAGCAACTGCTTTACCTTTCTCAATATCCTCTGCTTCAAGAACAGCTGACGCCTTCCTGATAGAAGACTGCCTTACTGTAACTGACCTTCCAGAACCAGTCCGGAACATTGGAAGGCCTTCAGCACCACCATCCTCTAAATTTGTTCAGAGAATAATATAAATTAACATGAGTAGAGAAACAAAATGATTTATTCATTAGTACATTAAGCAAGATTTTCTTTTGGCACAAACATAAGGAATCGAAGAAAAGTTCTTGTTTATAGTATAGGGTTCGAGGCACTGCAGACAGACTTCGAGTTTCACTTGATGCGTTTATCATTCTTAATTCCAGCAAACATGGGGAGTAATCAAAACAAAACATACCTACTTATGGTTGATAACAGGCATCAGCAACATCAAAAAAAAAAAGGCAAGCATTGGATGGAAGCAACTTGTAAAGAAGAAGAAAAAGAGAAACCAATTTACCTTTCTCCGTCTCTGCTCCTTCAAGAACAGCTGCTGCCTTCCTAATAGAAGACTGTCTGACCGTAACTGATTTCCCAGAACCCGTACGAAACATTGGAAAGCTCTCATCACCGCCACCATCCTCTGACTTTGTTGCAGCTCCTAAACGGAATAAAAATTATAACATATAAATAACTAGAGACATGATACATATCTGAACTCCTTCCAATCTTTTTCATCATCGGTTGATGAAAAATAAATAAATAAAAGTAAGAATGTTGGCAAAGAGATCACCATTAAGTCGAAAAAACTTTTATAAGCCGATAATGTATTTTATCTTAAAATATATATATATGTATACATAAGAGCGCTTGATCTACCTCTGGCGGTGGCATATCCTCCCCCAAGAACAGATCTTGCCTTCCGAATCGAACTCTCACTCACCAAAATGGATCGTCCCGATCCTGTACGGAACATTGGAACACCACCACGATCTCCATTATCACCTTCTATGAGCTTCTGACGAGCTGTAGGGGGGGAAGAAACCATCACAAAAGATCACGACGAATGGAGAGATCAAATCTTTTCTCAAGGACTAAAAGGGTGCAAATACCTTGGTTTACGATATCCGTCATGGACGGGAGGCGAGAAGCGGGTTGATTAAACTCGCCAAGAACTAGGGTTTCAGCCGGCGGCTGTTCCAGCCGACGGCCGGGATCTCCGCCGGCGGCGGTCCACCGGAAGTGGCCATCGCCAGTCGGGAGTATCTGCCACATCGGTAGCTCTGGGGTCGTCGGCATTTTCTCTAGCGTTTTTTTTTGCCCCTTTAGAAAGAAGGGAAGGGACGAAGAAGACACCAAAAACGTGCGGAGAAAAAGGGAAGAGAGGCGGGAAAGTCGAAAAGAGTTCAATATCCGCTCCAACCCGCGCTCGATCGGGATGAAACCGGTCGATGCGCCCACCAACGCCTTTAAACAACGCAACGAGCGTGGCGCCGGTGCTAATGGGTGAGACTACAATGATCGGCGAGTGGCACGCCGACACCGGTTTACATTTGGTTCCCATGTAGGATTGAAATGGTATGAGGTAATCAAACTAATACTATCCTACACCCATAATATTAAATTGGATTAATATTTTAGGATGTAGGATTAGAAAAAAAAAATATTTTTTAAAAAATTTTTTTCTACTATCAACATTAATTAACATAATTAATACACTATTATCAATATAATTAAAACTCAAATTTATTCATATCACTTATCGGTATAAATTAACATAATTGTTGTACTATTATCAATATAATTAAAACTTAAATTGATTCATATTACTTGAGCAACCTTTTTAAAAAATGAAATGTTCTATTTTATTTTAATTATTTGAAAGCTCATGAACATGCCAATGAAACTTAAAAAGATGGCTCTGTTTCATTGCTTTGGCTTTGCAATTTTCAGAGAAATATAAAATAAATAAATAAATCAAAACAACACGCTCATGTCTAAGTGACTATTTACAATTTTTTTTATTACAATAGGCCATTTGATCCAAACAAAAAATAACATTTTTTATTTTTATAATCTTCTTTTCTATCTCATCTACTTCGTTCTTCTTTGACCTTGGTAGCAATAATTTGAGCATGCCATCTCTTCCACTTTGATTCAATCATTTGAAACATAAAGATCATCAAGTAATATATATATTTGAAAGCATAACAGTCTCTGGCTTTATTTTATGTGTTCATTTGATTCGACCTCATTGGGTTATGGCTAGAGATGTAATTAAGTCAAGTCGAGTCGATATAGTGACAAGCTCGAGCTCGACTCAACTCAACTCTAAATTTGAAGCTCGAAACGTGACTTGAGCTTGACTTGACTCGACTTGAATTTTTATATATAAATTTAAAAAATATTTTTTAAATTAAAATAAAATATATTTTTAACTAAAAATTTAAAAGAGTTTTATATAGTTAAGGTAATATTGTAAATATGTATAATTATAAAGATAAAATAGTAAAATTAAGTAAGCTTATTTAAGCTCGCGAGCTTTTGAGTCGAGTATTTTAATACTCGAACTCGACTCGATAATATATTCGAGTAGTTCAAGCTAGAGCTCGACTCGATAAGCAGCGAGTCGATTTTAAATATTTTTTATTCGATTTCGAGCTATTCGCAAGCTGTATTGACTCAGTTACATCCCTAGTCATGGCCAACTACAATAACTTGATGCTAGACGGTTTGCCATGGAGAGGGAATGGGAAGGGCAGGGAGAGCTATATATTTGTAGGGGCAGTTTAATAGATTACCTTTCAATCCCATTCCGTATACCAGTGAATGAGGTAGGGCCTGCAGGATTTAGCCTCCAGTGGTAGAGTTGTGAATGGAATGGTAAATCTAATCCATACCCAGCTATACCACCGTATCAAAAGTTGTTCTTAGGAGCAGTTTTAAGGGGAGGAGGTCATATTTTGATAATAATATTTTATTCTCAACAATCAAAAGTTATCAATCTCTTTTTTTATTAGCTTTATATTTTAAAAATAAATGTAAATAAGATTTTAGTAAATATTTTGTTGCATAATAAACATCAAATTTAGATACCAACCAACTTATTTAAAAATTTACATAAAAATGTTCGCTCTATATAGCTCCTTAATCTTTTGTGCAGATATACATTGGTGCCAACATATTGCATTCCGAGACTAGCTCATAGTTCTATAGTTGAGTTCAGCTAGTCACAGCATGCCTACTATCAAGATTAATTTAAGAAAATTTCTCTTGCTACAAGATTATACAAGTTATAGGACATTACATGCTAACATCTGACAAATACAGTGGGTTTCAACAAATAATCTGACTAATTGTTGAGTTTTAACAAATTCAACGACTTTCAATCCAAACTGAAAAAATCAGTATCAAAATTTGCATCAACGCATCATTAATGTTATACAATACAAGGTAGTATAATACGATACGCATTTTGTACCAAGTTATATCAAAATAAAGTGCCATTCTTTTGCCCTGTTAATCAGTCAATATCAAACAATGTCTGTTTAGGATCGGGTGAGCTCACTTCGAGCATTTAGGTTGGCCCGAAATCGAGCTGAATTATATTTCCTCTTAAACCAATGTTAAGAAGAAAAGGCCTGAAGTAGCTTTAGCCAGGTGGAGCTGAGGCCAACTCAATTTCAGCAGCAATGCATTTTGTACTGAACTGAAACAGATACAAATCAGTAGCCATTTAGCTTAAGGCCGTGCATTGCCCATCACCAATCATAGCTCCACCAAGTCTGAATTAAGGGAAATAATCTAATGGTCCCCAGGCATCATTTAGCTTCAGCTACAGCATTGGAATTATTTCATCCTGCTCCTACAAAGAAACTGATATCACCAGCATCAGAGTGTCTTATTGATAGAGATATAGACTAAAAGATATGCTTTATGTTATGTCTTTATATTTTAATGAGAATTCATTTTAAGCAATGTATGTCCATTTACTATATATGTGCATGTGTTTAGTATTTACAAAGAGTGTTTGATCTAGTGTGTAGAGTACGACTTACACACAAAAGACTAGATCATCGGTTCTTTTGGAATACAAGTTTATTGTTCACAGTTTTAGATGGAATTGGACACACCATCAGTAGAACTGTAGCACAAATTTTTAGTAGGTCTGTCCACGGGGAATGGTTTATTCTAACTATTTGTGCTAGTACACTTTGTGTGTATTGAACAGGACCCGTTGAGTTAATTATTTTATACTAACTTTATAAAATAATTTAAAACTCATGAATATTATGATTACTTATGCTCTTAATCCGAATTTATTTATAACACGTGTATGTAGTGATTATTGCTTTGATTACACATAGAGTGAGATTCTATACGAGTCAATAAACTTAATGGGTTGGGCAATAACATTATATATGGTGAATATTAATAGTTAAAGGAAACCACGTCCTGATAAATTGGATTGATGATATCCCCTTGAGAAGCTTATAAGTTTTGATTGTATCAAATCTTGCAAGTGGATTTTGAATCCGATACATCAAATAAGTTAAGTGGATAGGTCTCAAGGATAATAAAAGTCAATTAAATTATATTGTCAGTAATTAAATTTAATTGGTGGATATCTGTAATCTTAACGTGGGGAGATAATAAGTATTTAATATTAAAGGCTCGAAAATATAAATTTGAATATGATTAGGAGTACAATTATAATTCTTTAGTTGAATAAATTGTAATTTACGTAATTGAATCCTGACCCGGGTAGGATTGGAAGATTTAATTACGTGGGAAGTCCTTTTCATATTTGCCTATTGGTCCCTGTTGTAGCCATATAAATACCCTCTCAGTTGGTTGCTAGGGAGAACATTTTTTGAAGAAAAAAAAACAAGAAACCCTAGGACTGCCAAGAGATCCCATCATCTTGTGAGAGAAAGAAGGTATTTTCGAAAATACGGCGGAAGGCTAAAAGGTTGAGGTCGAGCAATCGAATCAAAATGTTCCAAAGTTCAAATCTGAAGGTATGATCTGTACTCATAGATCAGAACGGTAAAATTTTTTTGTATTACTCATATACGCTATAACCGTGATCTTGGGGGTATTCCGCGTTCTCCAACACTTATGACTTGTCTTTGAAAGATTATCATCTAAAAAGTCTGGATTAGCACAGTAAAAGAAAGCAAAAAGAAAAAGAAATTAGTTTGCTATGAAGGACCTAATTGGTATCCCTTCCCAAGCCAGTTGTGACAGGATCATATAAGATGCAATGATTTTTATAATTCATAAAGAATACATAAATTTCACTGCACCTGGGAATAGGTTTTTTTTTGTGTGTGTGTGTGACAGGGAATAGTTGTTTATAAACAGTAAAAAGAGTTTCATCTAATTAAAACTGGAACTATTGTAATGATTGATGCTAAGTCTCATGCCTATGGATTCTGCCAGAGAACCAGTTGTTCTGTTATTTGTAACAAGTTATTGGTCCTTCATGCTGACCTCCATAAGTGCAGAATTTGGTTAAATATTTCTGCAACAATATAAAACTAAAAAATGAGGTATCCATTTGAAACAGCCAAACTTGTTATTCAACTTGTAGCAGCACTTATGCCATCATTGTACCCACTCTTTGCATGGAAAATGATAAGGTGATAGCATCCACTTAACTAGAGACAGGACCTATGTGCATATTCTCAACCCTCACTCTGAAAACATTCAAGAATTTAATCATGTTTCTCTATCATCTGGGGTGTCTTTCTTTGATCTTCCTTCTCCAGTTCCCTCAGCAGCTGATCATCAACATCATCAGCCTGTCTAGAAGAGGCATGCTCCATGTAATGGCCAATGGAATTTGACTTCAGACATCCAGGCCTTCCTCCATGCGTTACTTGCATACTCCCATGTCCCTGATGCCAGTAGCAGATAAACATTCATCACTCCCTCCTGACCTTCATACTTGGTTGGTGAAATCGCTCTCAGACAAGGCCAGCAATCGCTCGAGCATAAACATAACTTATCCATGATTTTTGCACGGATATACATAACTTGATCGCCTTGAAGCACCAAGATTTTTCTTCTCTATGGCATCCGAAAACAAGCTCAAAATACTCTACTAGCAGATTTATTGGAGAGGTTGTGACAGGTACAACCCTTCTCTGCTCGTGGACTTGTGCACAAGATCTATCACAAACTTCACTTTAGGACCACACATGTTGACAGTTACATGTATCAATATTCTGGAACTCCTTTGCACTGAAATATTGTTACATGTAACTGCTCTGACCGGTCACATCGCCGAGAGAGGCTGCCGGGCACCGGCATCCCTAAGGAGGGAGGCTTGTCGGGATTGCGCTGCGCTCCCGCTGGCACCACGGCGTGGCGCCGGAACAGGGGCCATGTTCACCTACGATGTAGGAGCGAAGCCCACCCTTTCCGCTGAATGTTTGACCGGTTCACGGAAAATAGGCAGCCACGTTAACCTAAGCGAGGACTTCTCCATTTAGTTACCAAAACTTATATTCCGTCATTTTGTCTATCTTTACGTTCATAAGCCTACGAATTTCAATGATAAAAATTATATATATATATCATGAATTTAATTGCATTTAATGTAGTCAAATTTATCTTTCATACAAAAATTATTTAAATGTATTTAAGTTCACATTTTAATTTTTTTTTCTCATAAAGCTATTTTTATTTTGAAGATAGATAATTTATATAGGTTTAGGAAAGTGATGGAATATGGTTGGTCATTTAGAAAAGAAGGCATCCTTATTTTTACTAATGTCGATGATCGGTGCCGGGGTCAGTTTAGATTTGAGAAATTCTAGACTTCTTATTCGGCAGCTTGGTCCCTTATCTATCAGGTTTGGCATATTTCTGTCAGAGGTAATGCCACTTATCGCCTTTCTCGCCGTCTGGATCTTGCTAGACGTAGACTTTACAGATGGAATCGGGAAGAGGTCGGTGACATTTTTAGACAAGTTAAGGAGGTGGAGAATGTTATTGCTTCTCTTCGGGAAAAGGAGGACCGCCTTGGTTTTTTATTACCAAAACTTATATTCCGTCATTTTGTCTATCTTTACATTCATAAGCCTACGAATTTCAATGATAAAAATTATATATATATCATGAATTTAATTGCATTTTGATGATGCCAAATCACCGGCCTCGAGCGTGCGGTCGCCTCCTCCAGCGAGCTCCTCGCGCCTGCAAGCAAGTCCCGGGGGGCCGGAGATTCCAGCGGGGACCCTCCGATGCTCAAGTCAGTGGTCTGGGCATCAGCCGTGAGCTTGAGGAAGCTCGAAAAAGAAAGAGAGAGAGACCCGGAGAAGAGCCTTTTCTCTGTGAGCGTTTGGGAGCGTTATGAGTGTGTTACATGGTCGAGGTCCCTCTTATCCTTTTTATTGATGCATGGAATCCGTGGGCTTGGGGCATAATCTCTTGTCAGAGCATTAATTGATGGCAGTATGGTGGAGCTTACCTCCATGTGCCATGTCGTGCTGCAGGCCGCGTCCTGTCAGAGTTGGTGGCTGCAGGGCATGGCCGATCGTTACGGCGTTTGCCAGGCGTGTCCCCTACATCACCTTTTTGGTTGTCTATCCCTCGTAGAGCATTTGATCATAGAGTGCTTGCATGGTACTGTTCATGCCCTTGGATGAGCTTCAAAGAAGGCTGTGGGTGAATACTTGCATGGCACTGTTCACCGGCACTGTTCAATGTCCGAGCCCGAGAGGGGTCTCGAGTCTCGGTGGTTGGATGTTGTGAATGTACCCCGAGACCGATGGGGGGTCTCGAGGTAGGATGTTGTTGACGCACCCCGAGACCGATGGGGGGTCTCAGGGTAGGATGCTGTGGATGGACCCCGAGACCGACGGGGGTCTCGGGGTAGGATGGTGTTGATGCACCCCGAGACCGGCGGGGGTCTCGAGGTAGGATGATGTTGATGCACCCCGAGACCAGCGGGGGGTCTCGGGGTAGGATGTTGTTGATGCACTTCGAGATCGACGGGGGGTCTCGGGGTAGGATGATGTTGATGCACTCCGAGACCGGCGGGGGGTCTCGGGGTAGGATGCTGTTGATGCACCCCGAGACCGACGGGGGATCTCGGGGTAGGATGATGTTGATGCACCCCGAGACCGGCGGGGGTCTCGGGGTAGGATGATGTTGATGCACCCCGAGACCAGTGGGGGGTCTCGGGGTAGGATGGTGTTGATGCACCCCGAGACCGGTGGGGGTCTCGGGGTAGGATGATGTTGATGCACCCCGAGACCGGCGGGGGGTCTCGGGGTAGGATGATGTTGATGCACCCCGAGACCGATGGGGGGTCTCGGGGTAGGATGATGTTGATGTACCCCGAGACCGGCGGGGGTCTCGGGGTAGGATGGTGTTGGGTCTCGGGGTAGGATGGTGTTGATGCACCCCAAGACCGACGGGGGTCTCGGGGTAGGATGATGTTGATGCACCCCGAGACCGGCGGGGGGTCTCGGGGTAGGATGGTGTTGATGCACCCCGAGACCGACGGGGGGTCTCGGGGTAGGATGATGTTGATGCACCCCGAGACCGGCGGGGGGTCTCGGGGTAGGATGTTGTTGATGGACCCCGAGACCGACGGAAAGTCTCAAGATAAGATGCTGTGGTCGTGCTCTGAGACCGACGGGGGGTCTCGGGGGGAGTGGCCCACGTAGCTTTGACGTGGGTGACCGACGTGGAGGTCGAGATGGGCCGGAGCCGACGCCGAGATGGAAATGGGCCGCTGCCGATGCGGAGGTCGAGATGGGCCTTGGAGGTCGAAGCGGGGCTCTGTCAGCTTCCTTCACGGTTCTCTAACGGCGTTGGATCAGCCACATCACATTTAATGTAGTCAAATTTATCTTTCATACAAAAATTATTTAAATGTATTTAAGTTCACATTTTAATTTTTTTTTCTCATAAAGCTATTTTTATTTTGAAGATAGATAATTTATATAGGTTTAGGAAAGTGATGGAATATGGTTGGTCATTTAGAAAAGAAGACATCCTTATTTTACTAATGTCGATGATCGGTGCCGGGGTCAGTTTAGATTTGAGAAATTATGGACTTCTTATTCGGCAGCTTGGTCCCTTATCTATCAGGTTTGGCATATTTCTGTTAGAGGTAATGCCACTTATCGCCTTTCTCGCCATCTGGATCTTGCTAGACGTAGACTTTACAGATGGAATCGGGAAGAGGTCGGTGACATTTTTAGACAAGTTGAGGAGGTGGAGAATGTTATTGCTTCTCTTCGGGAAAAGGAGGACCGCCTTGGTTTTTTGCAGGACTATGATTTGTCTACTCTTCGTTCCAGTCTTAGCCTCCACCATTCTCTTCTTCGTCAGCAGGAGATCTTCTGGAGGCAAAGATCCTGAATTCAGTGGATCAAGGAGGGTGATCAGAATACTAGATTCTTCCATCAGTCCACCCTAAAGCGTCGTGCGGTAAATCGGATACAGCGGCTCATTGACGATTCGGGGAATGTCCAGGAGTCTTCTCAGGCCATTTCGGACCAGATTTTCCATTTCTTTAGTTCTCGC
This sequence comes from Calamus simplicifolius, assembly GCA_900491605.1. NCBI lineage: Eukaryota > Viridiplantae > Streptophyta > Magnoliopsida > Arecales > Arecaceae > Calamus > Calamus simplicifolius. The sequence continues at coordinate 456,091 of UESW01004295.1, forward strand.
TGGACTGAGCTTTCTGGGGATGGTTCCTCTGTGGTTCTGGTGGCTCCTCCCCTTAAGGTTTCGGCGGCGGAGAACGTTGCTCTCATCAGTCCGATTACCTCTGAGGATATCCGTTTGGCCCTTTGAAACCTTTGCTCGGATAAGGCCTCGGGGCCGGATGGGTTTCCCCCTCTCTTCTTTCGGCATTATTGGGCTATCGTGCTCCAGGATATTGAGCAGGCCATTCAACTTGTTTTTGAGACCAGACTGATCCCTTCTGAGTGGAATAGGACTCTTGTCACTCTGGTGCCGAAACGCCACGATGCTTCTTTGCCACATCATTTTCGGCCTATTAGCCTGTGCACAATCTTGTATAAGGTTTGCGCTCGTCTTCTGGTTTCTCGGCTCAGGGTGGTGATTCCTCGGCTAATCTCTCTTGAGCAGGGTGCTTTCCTGGCTGGTCGGTGTATTTCCGATAACGTCCTGCTAGCTCAAGAGGTTATGCATGATCTTCATAGAGCCCCTAGCCGCCACTGTCTGATGGCTGTTAAGCTTGATATGGAGAGAGCTTATGATAGAGTGTGTCGGAATTTTCTCTTTCGCTCTCTTCAGGAATTTGGGTTTGATGAGCTTTTCATTGCATGGATCAAGGCTTGTGTTCACCGGCCATCATTCTCTATTTTGATTAATGGTGGTCAGACTGATTATTTTCATTCTGCGGTAGGTCTCAGGCAGGGCTGCCCCTTTCCCCTTTCTTAATCATTCTGTCTGCGGATGCTTTATCGAGAGCTCTTCACCAGGCCCAGCAAGCTTCTCTCTTAGATCCTTACGGTACTGGATCCCATGGGCTGGCGTTATCCCATTTGTTATTTGCTGGTGATTGCATCCTGATGGGGAGGGCTACTACCTGCAATGCTTCTGCTTTTGCTTCAGTGCTCCAGTCTTACTACAGGGCTTCTGGGCAGCAAGTTAATACTGCTAAATCCATTATATCTTTCTATCCGAAGACTAAAACTTCCACTCGGGAGTCTATAATGCATATATTGGGCATTTCTGCTCAGGCTGATCATCTTTCTTATCTGGCGGTTCCAATTACGGGAAGGAGGCCTCGATGCTCGGATTTTAGTGAGCTGGAGCGCCGTGTTCGTGATCGTCTAGATGGTTGGCAATTCTCTGGATTATCTATGATGGCCAAGCTTACTCTCATCCGATCTGTTCTCACTGCTCTTCCTCTCTATATCCTTTCTAATGCTGCCATTCTGGTGACCTGCTTAAGAAGGATGGAGAGATGGTTTAGAGATTTTCTCTGGGGATCTATGCAGGATGGCCATGGGATCCATTTGCGGGCTTGGGATTCTGTCTGCATGCCCTTTTTGGAGGGGGGGCTTGGGATTCAGTCCCTCATTACGAGGAGAGAGGCACTTATTGCTAAGCACGCATCGATATTCTTGTTGGAGCCAGGATGTCTGTGGAGCTTGTTCATACGTGCCAACTATGGTGATTGGTCTTCCCATAGTCACCCCCAGTCTGGTCGTAGCATTCCTTCTTTTGGAAAGAGGTTTGTCTTCATGCTCTGGTTGTTCTTAGTCGAACGTCATGGATGATTGGTAATGGTGCCTCTGTGGATATCCTTACGAATACCTGGTTGGCGGACATCCCTTTGATTCGATGGCCCACCTTTGTCAGTTCTAACATCCATATTGGTATGAGAGTCTCTGACCTAATTATGCAGAATCACAATGCCTGGAACGGTCCTCTTGTAGACTATTTATTTGGTGCGGAGCTTTTTCAGCGCATTCTATCTATCCCTCTTCTCCCTGATCACACAGCGGATATCAGATTATGGAGGAGGTCTTGCTTGACCCGTGCACCGACTAGGGACATCATGCAGGCTTATAGACCTCAGTTGGGACACACGATTGATGGTTCTTGGATTTGGAGGCTTCTTGTCCACCCTAGAGTTCGCCTATTCATATGGAAGATGGCGTGGGATTGTCTTCCTACGTGTTCCCTGCTCTATAGGAGAGGCATGACGATTTCTCCTGTTTTCCCATTATGCGGTACTGAGGTTGTGACTTCTGATCATGCTATATTTTCCTGTGACAGAGCGAGTTTGGTGTGGCAGATAGCGGGTTATCGTCCGTGGGATGTGGGCAGTGTTCAGGATTGCATTTATTTCCTTATGATGATTCGTCGGGATATGAGAAGGGACTTCGGTCGATCTAGTTCCTTGGCTACCTATATTGCTTACCAGCTTTGGTTATCTCGAATCGTCATATTTTCTCTGATGTATCTGATCCTCCTTTCAGGATAGTTATGACTGCCCAGTCCCTGTCAGATGAGTACATTATCCATCACTCTACCATTGACTCTGATAGCTCTAGCATCTGGGGTTCCCCTGCTGCTCCTACAGCGCACCGGCACACAGTCTTCATTTATCGGGAACCCCCTCCACTAGGGTTTGTCAAAGTAAACTTTAATGGTAGTATCCGTAGTCGTCTGGCGGGTTCCGATTTTCTGATTCGGGGGTCTGATGGTAATTTGATGGTAGCTGGCGGTTTTGGTTTTCTCGACCTCTCAGTTTTGTCTGCTGAACTGCATGCTGCGTGGGCTAGCATCTCCTATGCCATCCGCAGTTTAGGTAGTCGCAGGCTTATTATTGAGGGTGATTCTCTCACTGTGGTGCGCTGGCTCCGTCAGGATCTGGGCAACCCTATTCCAACCAACCATATGATAGCTGACATTTGGTCTATGCTCCACCAGGCTGATACTGTCCTTATTCGGCACATTTATCGGGAAGCAAATTCAGCGGTGACTGGATTGCTGCCCAGGTTGCTCATCATTCTGGGCTGTGGTGCTGGATTCCGTTTGACCCCTGCCCGCCTGTTCTATCTCAAATTTTGTATTCAGATCTTTTGGGTTTGACTAACCATGTATGGTATGATCGCTCATTTGTATCAAAAAAAAAAAGAAAAGAAGGCAGAGTAACTTTAAAAGTCGTGTGAATTTAAAAGCGAAGGAACTTTATGCTAGAGGCTAATGGATTTGATCTGTTAGATTTTTAATTTTTTTTATGAAGCTTTATCCAGCATGGATTAACATTTTTTATGCAGCTTGATTTTTTTTCCATCATTCAAATGGTTCACATGATTGTAATTATTAAATTTCTGTTAACCTTCTACTTTTGATGTTTAGTCTACCATGTAAAATATGCACAATTATCGAATTCATATTATTAGAAAGCTAATTTGGTGGTTATTTTTTTTTTGTTACAAGCGGGTGATCACACCAGTCTGGCGTGACTCAAACCTGAGAGGTCAGAATACATGATTTACTGCAAAATAAGAGGGCAAGGATCACCCACATTCCATTCCCATTGGCTAGGGTGGCGAGCTGCAACATTAGCGACCCATTCAGCCGCAGCATTGGCTTTCCTATAAACATGGCGAATCAGTGGCTCGACTATAGTTCGGAGAGAATCCCAAATAGCATGGAGCAGGGGGTTGGTGGAATGAAGATCCCCATCCCAACGTATCCAGCGAACAATCGTGAGAGAATCTCCCTCGATAATCAATCTGCTAGAAGCCAAATGACGAACCGCATAACTAATACCAGCCCATGCAGCCTGAAGCTCGCCATAAAGACCGATATATCAAGGGAGCCATGGCTATCGGCTGCAAGAAGCTCACCGTCAGACCCCCTAATAACAAAACCGGACCTAGTAATATGATCCGAGATAGAGCCATCAAAGTTCACTTTGACATAACCCGGGGGTGGGGGTTCCCAAGATGCAAAGACCGTAGAATGGTGCGCTGTCGAAGCAGCAGGGGAATCCCAGAGGCCAGGTCAATAGAGTGAACAGCAAAAATAGAACGGCCATACTCCTTGGCAAGAAGGGTAGCCGTTATGATGATCGCCTGGGGTGGAACAACCTCCTCAGTGAAAACCATCTAGTTCCTAGTAAGCCAAAGATGATAAGCCAAATAAGTGAAACAGCACCCTGAGAGCCCCGTCCGCTCTGAGCAGCTAATCGAATGGCGTGCAAAAAAGAAAGCCGGATGGGCCCCACCACAGTCAGCCACGGGGTAAACTGCATTTGCTGCCAGATCTATCTTGCACGAGAGTAAGTAAAAATGACATGATCAACCGACTCATCCTTTAACCCGCATATTGGGCAGAGAGGCAAAATATGGAGACCATAGCCAGCCAGCAGAGCACAGGTAGGAAGGCGATCCCACCGAAGCTTCCACAAGAAGAGCTGAATCCTGGGGTGGATGGGTAAACGTCAGATCCAAGCCACATCACTCAACCCCGACATCCGAGTACGAAAGCAGTCAACCAGATCCCTAGTAAGAGCACGAGGGAGGCAGAAGCGCCGCCAAAGTCTGGTATCCGAGTCAGCCAAGGAAGCTAGGGGAATGGCAAGAATCCTCTGTGCAAGCTCAGTCCCAAAGAGTCGAGAGACAATGGAAACATTCCAAACATTTATGTCCCGGCAGATCAAAGAAGACACTGGCATAGAGGGGTCGATAGCAGTACTAAGAAAGGTCGGCCAGCGGGATAGAGGAATGGCAGCTATCCAACTATCCTGAGTGACATCAACAGATCTTCCATCCCCGATCATCCAATGAATATCAGCCATAATGGAAGGGGTCGCCTAACAGATCGCCCGCCATAATGGAGAACACCCACGGGGAATACGGGATATCGAATCAGGAGACCAAACACCATATCTACCTCTCATAACAGTACTCCAAAAGTAGTGAGGATCCAACAACAATCTAAAAGCATGCCTAGCGAGCAGAGCCTCCCGGCGAAGGATTAAAGACTGAATCCCCAGCCCACCCTCTCGAATAGGCAGACAAACAATATCCCATGAGAGGAGATGAAGACCATGGCCTCCCTGTCTCGAGCCCCAGAGAAAATCCCGAAATCGTCTCTCAATCCGGCGAAGACAGGTAGTCGGAATTAGGGTGTTAGATAACAAGTAAAGGGGAAGCGATGTGAGGATGGACCGAATCAACATAATCCGTCCCATCATCGAGAGGCTGGAGACCTGCTACCTGCCCAACCGATTAAAAATCGGCGATTAAGATCCCCAAAATCACTCTGTCGGGGACGACGCCCCGAAATAGGGACCCCAAGGTAGGATAGACGGTCAAAGTGGGAGAAAATCCCTAGCAAATGGGAGATCGCAGTCCGACGATGAGGGGGATCGACGGGCTAAAACATAGGACAGATTTATGCAGATTAACCCGCTGACCAGAGGCTTGACAATAAGCTTGAAGGATAGCAGAGCAGACCACCATTCTGAGTAGAAGCCGAGGTAAGAATAACACAGTCGTCAGCAAAGAGCAGGTGAGAAAGCGGAGGGCCGAGGGGCCCAGGCATATAAGGCTGCAACCTAGGCGCTCCGACAGCCTGAGCAAGAGTGCGAGACATATCATCAGCACAGAGAATTAATAGGAAAGGGGAAAGAGGGCAACCCTGACGGAGTCCCCCAGCAGATGGAAAATAATCCGATGGACTACCATTGATAAGAATAGAAAAGGTAGGCCCCTGCACGCATGCCATAACCCAGTCAATAAATAGATCGGCAAAGCGAAACTCCCGAAGGGTCTGCCGAAGAAAAGTCCAGCTAATCCTATCATAAGCTCTCTCTATGTCCAACTGAACGGCCATAAGAGCCCTTCTACCAGTAGCCCGATGAAGGTCATGCATAAATTCTTGGGCAATGAGAGCATTATCAGTGATGCTACGACCACGGATGAAAGCCCCATGTTCCTGAGATATGAGGGGGAATCACTCCCTGCATTCGAGTGACCAAAATACGAGCACATACTTTATATAGGGTGGTACACAAACTGATAGGTCGATAATGCTAGGAAAGTGAAGTCGTGACCGCTTAGAATAAGAGAGAAAAATATGCTGCCAATCAGAAGGAAGAACTCTGGCTTGAAAAAACAGTCTGGATGGCCATAATAATATCTGATCCAGTAGTAACGAAAGAAAAAGGTGAACCCATAAAAAAATTTGATGGTTGATTGAATGACGATTTTGATGACACATCATTCAGAATATTGACTATAAAAATAAAATAATTTTTATTTTATTTTATTTAAGTTTTTTTTTCCCCTTGATATAAGAGGACTGACTCGCAAAAGAAAACAAAGCGAAGGAAAGCGAACAGGATATGTGCCTTCAAATTAAACGCTCTTTTCCTCCGCAATCCCAATCCGTCGTTGACCACCCTTATCCACACGAGGCCGAGCCATTTCCGTCACAACTTGACCTTTTTTTAGCTGACCATGTGGCCTCTCATTGGACCCACATCCTCCCACGGCTCATCCAAAAGTGAAAAAAAAAAAAAAAAAAAAATCACGCGTCCTCGGCGGATGGATAAGGTTTGCCGCCCGGCTAACGCGTGAGAGGTATTATCACGCACCTAGAAAGGCGAACCCGAGGCTGAGCCTTGGGGGCCAAGCAGGCGATGCTTGCAATGGGCTGTCGCGCTACTGGAACGTTCGTCTGACACGTGCCGACAGCGAAGCTCATCTCTCGCCACGATAGAGCTGACGTCACCCTGATATTTTGTGCGACCAAAAAGGCGCCGCTCGAATGTTCTGGTGCGTCTATAAAAGGACGGGCGCCCTCGGGTTCCCAACTTTTCCTTGGTCGCGAAGAACTCTAGCAGTCTCCAGAAGAGCGAGAAGAAAACTATCTCAGCCCGTAACCCTGGTAGGAGGAACCCAATCAGGAAACCCTAGAAGCCCACCGAGAAAGGAAGAAACACTTGGAAGAACGTCAGCGAGAGACAAAAACCAAGCGAATTCCAGAAGGAGATTCCAGGGAATCGCCAGTAGAAATGGCCCAACCAGAGAGGTGAGAAATCTTGCTCTATTTGATTTCTTTGAACGATTTAGATCCAATATTCTATTCTTCGTCTTTTTTCGTTTGGGTTGATCTATTTCTGGTTCATTTTGATTTGGGATCAGGGTTCCAATCCCCCCGCCCCCTTTTTTTTTTTTTTTTCTTTCTTCCCCGTCCTATGGTGATCAATTTGATAGTTTTCGTCTGGGAGTTGGATTTTGTTGAATCTTTTGTCATTTCACGTTGATCCTGAAGGCCTTGGGGTATTAGCTTATGCGTTTGATTTAGTTTTCCTGGCATCAAGTTAGCTGTACACCTCTGTTCTTTTGAGGACCAGAATCGTGGTGTTATAGAAAGAGGAGAATATTAATTTTAGCCTGTCGAGGTGAATGTTTCTTAAGACTTACGGTAATAGGCTAATAGCGTAGACTAGAGTGTCAGGATGCTGATTCTGAGAATTTTAGATTGTTGGTATGTTAATTATATTATTGTTATTGTTATTATTTCAAAGAAAGTTGGGAAGAGGCTTAGATGAGTTGAATTGAGTTGTATTACTATTTCAAAGAAATTGCGGGTCAGGAGGTGTTTGGGGAGTTGCTAGATCACTAACTTTTGGTAATTTTGTCTTGTTATTGATGTTGCTTTCTGTGATGGTAGGAGGAGGCCCTTGATGCTCCTGAATCTAGGTAAAAATTGCAAACATGTCCATCCAAGTGCTCTTGTTCTTCACTCGAAAAGCAAGTGATCCTGCTCATATTTTACTTTATAGCATGGATGATGGAGTACGGTATTGAGAAAGATGAGATTATAGGTTGCTGGGTTACATGCTATCTAATGATTTGAGATGATTTGAGAGACTGTTTGATATTGGAAGGAAATTGTGTTGAATTCTCACTTTGGAGAGACGAATGCTGATGTATAACATGACAGTGGTCAGTGGAAGGTGTCTTGGGTCGAAAGATGAGTCGTCGAGGACATGGAAAAAATGTCTTTTTTGCCTTTTTTTTTATTTTTCCATCCCTTTTTTCAATTATCTATTTTTTACACTAATTAATTTAGCCAATTGGTTTTTTTTTATTCTGATTGATCACATGCTCTATTGATTGTGTTGCATCTGTGCTGTGACTTCCATGGAAGTAGAGTTTGGAGCAACAAGGGCTTGGTGTATTGATTGCGTCAGTTCACTAGGTATGGATAGTGATAAACTTAACTTTCTTGTTTTTTTTTAAAACAAAAAATAAAATAAATTCGGGTGACTCATGTTGAACTCCCCTCCAAATCATCTCAGAACTACTTGCAGTTGTGCCCCAATATGATCCAGGAGATGAGTCGAGGACATGGAAATGGATTGAGGCCTTCAGTTGAAATCGACATGTGTTGTTTAATATGTGTGCTCAAGCCATTACAAAGAACATGACCTTCTCTAACCAAAATTGAGCGGTGCTGTTTTGTCTCCTAGAACCAGAGTTAGCTTCTCAACAGATTCAGGGGTCGTAGTGATGTAGGCTCGGAAAGGTCAAGATTCCTCTATGCCTGCTACCCAGTCTTTGTTCTACTTGTGAGTGAATCCCGGAGATGGTGGCCAGGGAGTCTTAATAGGATACGAGTTTTGAAGAAATCAAGGACACATCTATAGAAATATGCCCAAGTTTATTGGAGAAAGGAATCATAGTTGAATGCCCTCTAAAGTAACTTCATTATTATGGGTGCCTTATAATGCAGATGCCTTTTGATCTTATTGTGATGTGTGTGTGTGTGTGTGTGGGGAGGTGATGTTGCTTGGACATGGTCCATTAACTTTGCAAATGTTCTGTAGCTTATAAATGAGCTGGTGCATGCTTTTTATAATTTGGTTTTAAAATTGTTAATTATTTCTGAAGCTGTTCTTTTCTGTTCTGTTTCTTCATTTCCTCCTGATTCTGCCTTGCTGTTAAAGGGTAGCCACAAATGGTTTGTTACCGTTCACCATGCAAGTATACTGAACGTTTTCTGTATTATTTTCAGGAAGAAGAGAGTCCGGAGGAGTCGTAATGGGCCTGATTCTGTGGCTGAAACTATTGCCCAGTGGAAAGAGCAGAACCGCCAGCTCGAATGCCCATCTAGTGGGGAGCAAGGTGCACGAAGAGCACCTGCAAAGGGTTCAAAGAAAGGCTGCATGAAAGGCAAAGGAGGGCCTGACAATCCACGCTGCCAGTATCGTGGTGTAAGGCAGCGTACGTGGGGCAAGTGGGTTGCTGAAATCCGAGAACCCAATCGAGGCAGTCGCCTGTGGCTAGGGACTTTCCCTACTGCTTTGGAAGCTGCTCTTGCTTATGATGAGGCTGCAAGGGCTATGTATGGTCCGTTTGCCCGTCTCAATCTTCCAGAGTTTAATGGTGCTGCCAGTGCTCGTGGGACAACTTCAGAATCATGCGAATCGACAACCACGACACATCACTCTGATGTCTCAAATGTTTCAAACGCTCAGCAACCTGAAGTTATAGTGCCGAAGAAAGAACAAGAGGATGAGACCAGGAATGAAATCCTGCCACCTGCAGCAGCAGGGCCTGCTACAAACGTTAAGGAGTCATCTGGTGAAGAATTGTTTGGGCCACTGGATCAGATAGAGGATCTCCCTGAAGATATGCTCGATATTGGAGACCTGTTGAGGATGATGGATGCTGACCCAGACCCAACAAATAGCGGTAGCGGCGAGGGTATGGATGGCAGCATGGCCCGGCCGGGTGCTGCTGGCGCTGATATTGACTGGCAACTTAGCAGCCCTTCAGCTTTCTCATTCCAGTTGCAGAATCCAGATGCTAAGCTGCTGGGGAGCCTGCATCATATGGATCAAAACACTAGTGGCGTGGACTATGGTTTCGATGAATTCGTCCGGCAGGTGGAGCAGGATTGGGACTACGGCCCGCCCCATCCAGGGATGGTAGAGATGGTATTCCAAGAGCCCAGCTTGTTTTGAGATGATGATCTGAGGGCCGCAAAGTGAAGCATTTCGGCATGGTGTTGTTGATTTGTGCCGGCTGCTTCTTTCAGCCAAGAGCTACCGAAGTGATTTAGCCTTAAACTGCAGGAGTTTTGACGTCTGACCGTTCTTTTATTCATCAAAACTGACAGGATTTATAGCTAGCAGTCCTTGGTATTTTTAGTATGGGGACTGCGCTTTTGGTACTCAGTATGACACTGTTTATTTTCATCCATTCTGCTTTCTTTCTTTTGATCTATGTTTTCATATATTACATGGAGAATGTTAAATCATATGCATGTAGTGATGACAACTATAAGGTTGGTCACCTTTGTATGTAATGGAATGAGGTGTACACAAGTAGTAGTTTGATGTTCTGGAAAGCAGCAATAAAGTTGTGCAGAATTAGGTGCTCGATGAATGATACTAATACAAATCTTGCGCTTTTGAGTTAGCGTTGGGAGTTTATTTGTGGAGGCTTTGATAATGCTGTGATTTTTTTTTTTTTAATAAATAAGTGGTTGGGGTTGGCAGGAAGCGTGGTTCTTCTGAATTTTTTTTTTTTTTTTTTTTAAGGATTTTTGAGTGGTTGGGTGCGAGAGTGAACATTTGGTGACAAATTTCGGAGCTACTGAGTTGAACTTGTGGACTGCTTTTTTTCTTTTTTTGGTCGAGTTTCTGGTAACCTCAAACTTTCTAGGCTTCATGATCATTTTTTAGAGAGTGGTTTGAGTGATGGAACGAACGCAGCATATTTTTCTCCTTTTTTTTAGAGTGGTTTGAGTATGTTTATTGGCTGTTCTGAGTATTTTGAATATGAAAAGTAAACCGAGTAATGATCCCGACTGATGTCGCATGAATTGGGTATCGGGGCTTGCCAAACCATACAATCGTTTAATAAAACAGAATCTATGTTCTTCGGAAACAAAAACACACGGTATTTTTTAGGCCCATCCATTGCTTCTCCATGTACAACTCAACTCATCTAAGATAAGCCTTTTTCCAACTACATAAAAAGCTTCTCCATATATCAGATTAAAATCTGTCGAGCGAGCAAGGTGGTTTATTTCCGTTGATAAATATTTGTAGACAATGACCATCAGCCTGGCTTATTCTCAGAACATCATTCAACTCAAAATCTTTTTTAATAGCATGTTTTTCGTACCTAATTAATCAATATAATTATTTTGAGTACGATTTTAAATCAAAGCCAAGCTTTAGAATTTGGCAAAATCAGGGCCATCACCTGCCTATTTGAAATAAAAGTATACTTTGTCGGAAAGTCCTGAAAGTTTTAGGATGATATAATGGAGTTAGTTCTCAATCCTAAAATCACGGGGCGATGGTGCGCAGTGATCTCGTTTCATGACATACCCCGTCTAAAAGTCAAATGATGGTCAAGATAAACCTCTCTCTCTTTTCTCAAATAAAATAAAAAGAAGACAGTTTCCACTACATCAACATCTTAATGATAACTTGTGTTGATGATTGCGTGGCAGTTGGCACACATACGAAGCAAATAAGCTATAAAATTCATACCTCGCTAGGCAAATAAAAAGATGGAAAAGAATCGTGTTACCTTTGAAACTAGTAAGAAAATCAATGCTATGGTGGTTATGTTTAAATATGGAATACTTCCGGTGATAATTTGTTGAACATTTTTTGCAATGGGTTCCACTCAAAGCATCTGAAGTGGACCAACTAGCATTTTTTCACACAAATATCGACCAAAAAATGTCCAAACTATCAAGTAAGAACACAGGATAGATCTGGTCTCATTTCCACTTCTGAATTAACTATAACCAACATGATGGAAACCTCTAACCATGTCATTTAACAAGGAAAGCAATAAATCAAGTAGATTCCGCAGAAATACTAGTGGCCTTGGACCATAAGCAGAGAAATTAGGCAATATATTATATTGTGACAAGAAGTTAAGAAAACAACAGCCCATTATTTCAGCAATTACTGTCAACTTAACTCAACTCATCCAAGCCTTTTCTTAACTATATGAGGTCGGCTATATGGATCTGCTCCCTCTACTCTGCTCTATTCAGAAATAAGTTAACACTCAAATTACTTTAGTAGATTCATATTTTAAAAGATTACACTGACTATTTGTTACCTAACTCATGGAACCAGCCTTGGTAAAGTTTATCTCAGCAACTACTCTCAAAGGGAAAAATGAAAAGAAAAAAAAAAAAAATGAAGCCCAAGGAATGATATTTATGCTGAGAATATTGTCAAGGATAAAGAAAACCAATTTGAAGAAGAATACATTTTTTTTCATGTCCCTTAACCAATCAAGATTTTGTCCATGAAACAAATTTCTGTTCACCATCAGCATATTTCTCTTTCCTGCTCATTCACTCAACCATGCTGTTAAGCTTTCCATATTCATCCTCTTTCCATTTTTTTTAATTTTCCTCCCTTTTTTTCCTTCATGTTTGTTTTTGCCTAGCTTTTCTCCTTCCCCTTTTATCATGCCTGATTTCACCATCAGCGTATTACACTTTGCCTAGCTTTTCTTCTTCTCCTTCTACCTTGCCTGGTTTCACCATCAGCATATTCCACTTTGCCTATCTTTTCTTCTTCCCCTTCTACCTTGCCCCTTCTACCTTGCCTGTTTTCACCATCAGCACATTTCACTTTGCCTAGCTTTTCTTCTTCTCCTCCTACCTTTCATGATTTCACCATCAGTATATTTCACTTTGCCTAGCTTTTAGCAGTCAGAGCACCCTATTTCTCCTTCGACCTTGCCTGATTTCGCATCTGATTATCAAAACAAACAGCATCCAACTGATTGTCAACTGTAAACCGGACTGCATGTCAGAAGAATCAAACTCGAATTTTGCATCTCCTCAAAATTTCCATCTTTCTTCATCCATTGAAACATGAAGCCAGTAAAATTTAGACATTTTATGACTTTTGATGATTAAATCTGCACCTATTCCAATATATTTTGAGCACAATGCGGCTTGTAAGCTCCTATAGCAAATCACACCTATCTACATGGATGAAACACATACACAGTATGAACTCTGCTGCTAAAGTTCTGATCAAATGATCACAAACATACATACAAATAAGAGTAATGTGAAAATCCAAATAATAAAAATCTCTTTTCTATAATTTCAAGTTAAAAAAACTTCCACAATATATGGTGATGTTGGAAATGTTGAAAAATAATTTTTGATCTTACAAAAAATCCCTTTCTAAAATTGCTAGAAATATGTTATAGAAATTTAAATATACAAATAAAGTAAAACCAAAATTAGATGGATCAAACCAGGACCGAGGCGTGTTAGACACTGCCCTAAGGATCAGATTTTTGCCCCTTCGTGCAGGTTGTTGGTGATCTGTCCCCAAGGTACAACGATCCGGCTCGACCCGATCCTCCTACTACGAGCACGATCATGTGGAGGTGCAAACCCAACGATTACCTTCAGATGCCCAAAAGATCAATAAAATATATAAAAACAAAATGAGATAAAACAAATCATATAGGCTACTCCAAATTATTCTAAATTGATTTATTGCCTCAATCTGAATCCCTGAGCCTATTTATAGGCTCGGCCCATAAAAGCTCCAACGGCTCGGCCCATAATGGCCTTAAAGGCCTAATGGCCGTTAGCCCCAAATTACGTCAAAAATGGCTTACAAATTAAATTATTTGGGCCATTTCATGTCCGTTGAGGCAACGGACGTCCACACAACGGAAAGAACGTCCGCAAGCGTTTCGCTCGCGGGCATTCCCTTTTTTTTTTTTTTTTTTAACTTTTTCCAATAATCTCCCATAAAAGTTTAAAATAAAAAAAAAAAAATATATAACAAAATTTTTAGGGTATCTTATACTGCGCAATAGGTGAGGTGTCCTATGGACTTGAATCTCACTTAGTGTTGATTGTATACATCTGAAGGAACCATAGTGGATTAGACCTTGAACTAGGTCCTTTGACTCAGACTTCTACTAATCACACACACAGTATGGATCAATTGGGTTTAAACGGTCAGCGCATATTAAAGGCCTTGCGCTTAGTACCTTGATTTTTCATGAGAATTTTTTAAGGTTAGCCCAAACCTTTAGTCACGGCCTAATATGACGATTCTCATAGGTGAATCCTCCAAGGGTATTTGTGACAATACCCTGCAGATAACCTACCTCGGATCCATTAAGAGTATGACTCAACCTTACACAAATTTACTTTGTCACTTTATAAGAGCACTCATCATAGGGATGGGATGAAAATTTTTTCAAAAATTTGTGCTCTAATACGATCACTCAATCAGCTTCGTTTCTATCACATTGAACCTCATTCATGGGATCTCCAATCACAGAGGTTGGGTATCCACTGTTGGCGACCAAATAATGGGCTTAAGCCACATCCCCCTTGATGAATCTAGGACTCCATTCCTAGATAACTCCTTGGTTAATTAGTCTGCCAAAATCTTCTCGGCAAGTTCCAAAGAGATAATATTATTTTTGGACTAGACCTCAAATAAGAGAATCAGGCAAAGATATATTAGAATTGAATATCCAAATATAAGGTAAACAATAAGTTGGATATTCCAACAGTCATGAGTAAATTATAAAAACTTTTATTAAATCTCATGGCAATAGATTTTAAGAGACTCAAAATAGAGCATTTATATGACATACCTTGTCAGAGCATCCAAGTTCATCCATTCTTTGCCATTTGGTAACATAAAAGATTCACAATAGTAGGTAAGCAATAAGTACTTGTCCAATGCTGTCACTTTTGTCTAGCAACGAACAACACAACAAGGAGATATTAAAATGCTTTTACCGCTATACCAGAAAACACTTAATCTGGAATAGAAAAACTTTTACATTTATGTAAAAATGCAAATATATATACTAATAACTGCAAGTAAAATAATAAAATGATATGAAAATACATCTATATACAAGCATGCATATATTATGTGCACAAATGCAAGCATGCGTTTTTCAATAAGGCTTTGTTTGCATGTTGAATGGTTAACCACCTGTTTGATGACTTTACCCATTGTCCATCTATCCAGTGAACAAAGTAATTCACTGTATGATTAGCATTTACTTAACCCATCATTAATGCAACCATTACTTAATCAACCATTACCTGGTTTAGGGCTTTTTTTTAACTTTCATGGACAAGAATGCCCTCATGCTATGTATGAAGAAGATGGCTATGTACCTCTCCCTATATAAATATATTAACACTCAAGAAAATCCTCATGGCATTATTTTTGGTCATGTAACATTGAAATTTCCTCCCATGTGTATCGCATCTATCCACATTTTATTGGTACAGAACAATAAGTGGAAAAATAGCGACTTGTATAGGCATGGAAATTAGGTTCATCATTGGGATACAATGCAATTGTCCATTAATTAACCCTATGGCCATGCCAAGCATGCACCCCTATTGACCACCAGATTGTCATTGTCATGTAAATATTAAGATAACATCAAACCTGATAGATATAAAATAGGGAAAATTATAGCTTCAACTTAGGTCCCGTTTGGTAGAGTTGTTGATAGTAAAATTTTTTGGAAAAAAAAAAACTACATGCTGTTAGCAGTAAAATTATAACTTCAATTGTACATGTTTGGATGACCTATTCACATGTCCACAAATCCACTGAACCATCTAAGTGTTTACAGTTAAGAAGGCAAGAAGAAATTGGAGAGATTGGAAATTCTGTCAAGCAACCAATCCTGATATTTTGGTAATAGGCTGTCCCATCTAAAAGATGATTTTCTTATTCCCAGAAAATCAAAACATGGCGATTAAAAGCCTTCACCATCCCTATGACTCTCTTTCTCACTTCTTCTCGAAAAGAAAGACCTGTACATGCTTAGTAAATTAGCATAAAAGGGCCCTGGGCATCCAAACATCATGCATCTCAGATGTGGGATCCATTGCATTAGTGCTGGTATGATGGCACCCATTTCTGTTGGAAAATAATTTTTGATCTTACAAAAAATCCCTATCTAAAATTGCTAGAAATATGTTATAGAAATTTAAATATACAAATAAAGTAAAACCAAAAGATTAGATGGATCAAACCAGGACCGAGGCGTGTTAGACACTGCCCTAAGGATCAGATTTTTGCCCCTTCGTGCAGGTTGTTGGCGATCTATCCCCAAGGTACAATGACCCGGCTCGACCCGATCCTCTACTACGAGCACGATCGTGTGGAGGTGCAAACCCAACGATTACCTTCAGATGCCCAAAAGATCAATAAAATATATAAAATAAGATGAGATAAAACAAATCATATAGGCTACTCCAAATTATTCTAAATTGATTTCTTGCCTCAATCTAAATCCCTGAGCCTATTTATAGGCTCGGCCCATAAAAGCTCAAACGGATCGGCCCATAATGGCCTTAAAGGCCTAATGGCCGTTAGCCCCAAATTACGGCTTACAAATTAAATTATTTGGGCCGTTTCTAAAACATTGGTCTTCCAACGTTCACACAACGCAACGGAAAGAACGTCCGCGAGCGTTTCGCTCGCGGGTGTTCTTTTTTTATTTTTTTACTTTTTCCAATAAGAAACATATACCTTACGCATTTTAATAATAATTAAAAACATAAATGATTTAGATCAGTTATATGACCAATATAAGATGCATTATCCAACTTGTAGGAGATGCAAAAAGAATGTTTTCCGCAACTTATTAAAGGATTCCATTCTCAAGATTTATGAAGTATTGTCCATCAAAATCCTTCAACTACACCACTATAATAGAAGAGAACTAATTCAGAAAATCCAACCATTCCTCAGAGATCAAATTCAAAAGCAACCTCAAGAAGAAAAAGACTTCCTTTCTTCACCATAGCTTCTCCTTCACAGTGTATTTCAGGGAACAGGGGATATTTAGAAAATATTTTTTATTTTTTATTTTTAAAAAATAGAACTATAAAAAACAGTTAATCAAAAGGTTAATCATGAATTATCCTTTAAATTTATTTTTTAGACAGTGTTTTATAGAAAAATAGTTGGTTATTTCTCGGCTATTCTTAAAGGATAAAACTGTTATTAAAAAAAGTTAATTATTCTCAACTTTATCATGGATAAATTCTATCATGTATATTTATCCAGAAATAACAATAAGCCCAAGGGGTTGTTTTCCTCTACGGCCTATCCGCTATTCCGATAGCTAGAGATAGCAATGTGTTATGGCCCTGGCAGTGCAGCGCACGGTGAGGTTGCGTGCAGGCCGGGCCGTACACATGGGCAGCATCAGTTTGCAATATTGCTCGTATTTGCAGAACCTTTGGGGTAGCACAGGATGCTACGTAAGTATATTGAGAGAAGACCTTGGCTTCGCTGTACGTGATTGGTGCACGCGCAGGCCGTACCGACTCACGAATGGGACGCTGCCTTTGAGGCAAGCGGATAGGCCCTGGCACATTGCCTGGGCACTTAATGCACGTGAGCGCGTCCGCATGCCGGTGCTGGGCGCTGAGCGGCAACGCTACCCTGCGCGGGCGCATGCAGACGTGCGTGCGCGCTGTTGCTGGGCGCCGGGGGCGCATGATCCGAGCATGCGTGACACATGGCCGCTTAGCCTACGGCTAGCCTGGCGCGTGGCTAGGTCGGTGGCCTGACTAGCTTGGCGCACGCCTATCACGCGTCCAAGTCGGTGGCTGGGCCAGCCTGGCTCGTGCACGCGGGGAAGACGTGGAGCTAGCCTAGCAGGCACATGGCGAAGGTTGATTCAGCCGAGGGGCAGACACGCTGCTAGCCTGGCAGACGCATCTACGATGCGGAGCGCCTGTGGCCATGCAGACGGCACGGCCGGCGCGCGCAAGCGTGCGTGCCTGGGCGGACAGAGCAGACACATGGTAGTTGAACTATTTTCAAGATTTCTGGTGCGATGGATTTTGGATAAGAGTTATCCAAACAACTTGAGGTGATGGCTTAAGTCGGCTGGGAGCTCCTATATAAGGAGGGGCGGACCTAGGCTATAGCATCCAATCCTAAGTATTAAAGCCATCCGAGTGGAGTTAGGGTGAAGCCAGTAAGCGATCAGTCGAAGGCGAGTGAGGTGGAGATCGAGGTGCGCGAGGGTCTGAGTCAGGCAGACTTAGGCGTTGGCGCGAGGTTCTGAGTCAGGTGGACTTAGGCATTGGCAGGACGTGGCCAAAACGCATAGATGGTACGCGTGCGGGTGCCTCCAGTTCTTGTTGAGTGAGGTTAGGGCGGGCACTTTGTGTGATCTTTATAGGAGACATAGAAGAGTGTCTTTGTAGCCTTCGGGCAACGTCATTATTCCAAATTACTTAGTAAAGAGTTCTTTGGGTCTCATTATTCCAAATTACTTAGGTTTGGAAGGCTGTGCTTCTCATATATCGTCGTGTTTAGGTGGGACTTGTCTTTGGGGTTTTTATTTTATTGTTCAGGGGTTTGGACTAATTATATTTTATTGTTCAAGGGTTTAGAGTGGTTAGGGTTTGGGGTTTTTATTTTATTGTTCAGGCGTTTAGACTGATTATATTTTATCGTTCAAGGGTTTAGACTGGTTAGGGGAAGGGATCTTCTAATGCCATCACCGGTAGATGCAAGGACTTGATGCACAAAAGACTTGCGCGTGCTGATTGAAAGCTCAATGACAAATGCATCGAAGATGGTACCGAAAAGATTCCATCCTTATAAGTATATATATATATATATATATATATATATATATATATATATATATATATATATCCTTGCGAGCATAAAATTTTGCTATCACATCACGTGCTCATGCTCATTCCATTATTTATAGCCCATTACCTCTTTTGAACTTCATCTTGCTCATTCAATCTTTTTAATTTAATTAAATAAAAAATTAATTGTTTTTTTATTTGAAACCAAACAAATAAATCAGATGTAAAGAAATCATGATAAATAACTATTTATAAAGTTTTTTATTAAAAAATTTAGAAGTATATTAATATATAAATAAATTAACTAAAATTAATAGGTACGAAATGGGATAAGATAAAGATATTTTTAGGAAAAGTCAGCATGCATCATGCACGCTAATTAGCTAGCGGCGCACGGTTTGCACGCATGATATCGCGCACATGAGCCTTTTCATATTTTTATGTTCGTACCTATTCAAAATGAAGCGAAGACGAGGATAGTTATGGGATCAAAAGAAATCGCTATCTCATATTAATGGTAGATTTTTTTGGTTGCCAAGCAATTCTAGCGCCTAACTTCCATTGTCAAGTAGAAGCTAAATGAATTCATTTGGTTACATTTCTCTTGCCTTATTCAAGCCGCTTTTCTTGCTGCTCTCAGGAAAATTGGAATGCTTAATCATGTCGACTTCCCCCCATTAGTGGCAAAAATGCTCCTTAATTCATAGCTCCATCTTAAAATTTTCTCCTATCTTGAAATTTTAATTTATTAATAGAAGAATTTAATGCCTTTTTTTAAGTCTTTTGCTCTCACCATGATTAATTGTAAAGACTTTAACGCATATTTTCTTCCCCCGTAAAATCAATTGTATTGCATTGAAAATTATAGATTTTATAAATTTGTTTCCATGTCCTGTTAATTTAAAAAACCTTGACCAAATACCTATATTACTAAAGCAGCTATGTTAAAATTGAAAATCCAAATGTATAAAATTTTTGAACGAAGTTACAATAAATTCTAAAATTATCTATTTCAATGTTGAATATATACTAAAATAATTAAAGCTACGTACGTAGGATCAAAAAGTCTAAATAATACCTAATTGACCTTTTTAAATGAGGTTTTAGATTGTTGCAAATATAAATGATTCAATATTCAATCATCTTTTATGATATATTTATTATTTAAATTAATGTACGAAAGATCTGAAAGCTTGTGAAGGCTTTAGGTTGTGTTTGATGCATTGTCAATAATCCTGAATTGTAATGTGGATTACCTACAAGATAGATTATCACTAAATGGATTGTCAGTAATGTTGATTACTATATTTGATATACACAAGTAATATTACAGTAATATTGATTACTGTGTTTGGTATGACAAACAGATTATCAGTCATATAACATTAAATTTTTAAAATACCCCTAAATCAAATTCATATACTAAATCAAATCTATTAAAAATTTTTAAAATACCTCAAAATATCCCTAAATCAAAGTATTTATATATAAGTAGAAGATACTAGATTTAATTATTTTTTAAGATTAAAATATATTTTTAATATTTAAACATTTATTCAATTTTTTTATTCTTAGACTTTCAATTTATTTATTATATTTTAATATTTTATTATATGAAATTAATTAAGATTAATAGAATAATTGATACATTATGATAATATGAATGGATCGATTAGTTGATAGCAAAAAGTAAGTTATTTTTAAAATTTTAAAAAGTAATATAATTTGACGTTATCAATTTTAAATTACTACATTATCAAAGTCTTCCTTCCGGCACGCTCCAAGTTGAGTCCTAGGAAGCTCAGAAGAGGGAATAACAGCCAGATGAGGAGATAGTGAATGAATAACCTATCTATGGGAGGTCTTCCTCGGAAGCAACCACCCATCGTCCCCAACCAAAGAACCCGGCTTGGCCTTCCCCGATGATCCCTCTAATCGCAATCGAAGGCTGGAATCCTCAACAGAGGCTTGACGACGGATCCGGAGTGCTGCCATCTAAGGACCAAATCGTGGAGGCTCTGAAGAAGAAGCCAACTCCTTGGATGAAGAGCACGGACATGAGAGATGGAGCGATCCATAGAGGGAGCAAATACCTTCAATATGCTCATATACAAACTGTTGCTAGAAGGGGATCCCATTCGTTCTAAATCGAGCTCCAGGGCGGAGGGGCTGGCTCAAATCGATTCTGACACAAGCTCTAGCATAGCCCCCCGTCTCCTATCCTTCGCAGATGAATCCATATGCACGAATTGGCCAGCAATAGACAGGATTGCTCGGAGGGTTTCTTTTGTCCAGAACTTAATCGACAGCTTAGGAAGCCGAATCCAAAGCTGAAATTAGAATAGGTTGTTTAATTGTTCATCTTATTTTCTTTCTCCAAATAAGAATAATTGTATGTTTCCAAATTAATCTCTTTGGCACTATGTATATATTTTACGTATAAATAAACATTTTGTTATGAGTTGCTTGTTTAATATTTTTTAATTTATTACGGGGCATTTGGTATGGAACGATTTATTTAGGATTGTATTTGGATACATTTTTGCGACCAATAACCTTAGTCTAAGATTTAAGGATAAAAATGCCATTCATCCATAGGAATAAAAAGATAATATTATAGTTCAATGTAAATTATATAATAACATTAAATAAATAAAGTATTGTAATAATTATAAAATACGTCTGAAATCGTTTTAGCATTACTTATTCAAATATCTTTGATTTTTAATAATATATTAAAGAGGTTATTTGTGAATAATTTAAAATTGAATCTTTAACATAGCCAATTGTATCATTGGATATAAGCTTTATATCACCTAGAATCCTTTATATCGTCAAGAGATAAGAATAACTAGTGATTCTAAAAATATGTGATTTGGCTAAGAAAGAAGTATTGATGGATCAGGGTTATTTTATTATATTATATTTTATTTTATTTTATAGGAAGCAATGGAATCATGTTAAATCAATCTTCAAATATACCTAGCATATTTTCTAGGTTCAAATACTTTAAAATGAATCATTTCTTAAGATTTCATGAATTTTTAAATAGATCCAGTAATTTTCTTAAGATTATTTGCAACCTATTTAATAGAATTTTTTATGAGTAACGATATTAACCTTTTATTAACTTAATTTATTTTTTATTTAAAGATATCTTTGATTTCATGATCATATATATTTAATGTAAATATTGGATGCAAATATTTTCTTCAACCATATTGGCGAAAAAAAAAATTATTGAGATTAGAAAAAGAAGGAAAAACAAAAACGACAAAAAGAACGTTGAACAGCCGGTGCCACTTGTTTTCGTTCCTCATCCACATGAAAGGAAGCAAAAAGAACAAAAACAACGACAAAGCTGGTAGAGAGAAAGAGAGAGGGAGAGAACAAATTAGACTCGAGAGAAAATGGCCACGGATTGCAACAAGATGAAACATAAAAAAGAAGGATATTTATATATATATAGACGTTTAGTTTAGTTTAGGCCTTCACGCACTGACCGATCGCAAACGATCAGAACGTGGTACAGCTGTTAAACCAACAACGACCCGATCCTGCTCGTCGAGAGGAAACATGTCGAACAACAATAGTATATGCAAATTTCTCTCAACGTTGTACGTTTCCTCGTTTCCGCTCGTTTAGAAAACCGACGGTCCTGGTTGCGGGATACGAGCGGCCGAAATTAAAATTATTGAAATTTTAAGGCTATATTTGAAATAGAAAATGAAATTCAAATATAATTAAACTCAGCTTTAAATTTATACAGATTATAATTTATTTTAAAAAAATACAATAATTTTAATATGCAATGTCAACATCCATCATGGATGGAAAAGAAAAACTGCTGCCCGGATTTAAAGAAGAATCAGGATCAGCAAAAAATAAAAAACTGGAACCAGAACTAGGATCGACGAGTCTGCTTCCCTCTCTTCTCATCGGAGACTGATGGCAGCCCCAGAGGAGGCCACGAACCGCATATGGGGCCCGGTCGTAAGGCGTTCCAAGGGCCTGCTGAGTACCATCTTCGTACATTGCCGTTGCCATGCGCGCCGCCGAGAGCAACGCTTCAAAATCTTTCTTCTGATATTGTGGGAGCGCTTCGGAAAGTATTTCTGCCATCGCCCTCGTACGCTGCCACTGCCATAGGAGAAATCGAAGGGACAAAGACGGAGATGAAAGAGTCGTAATGTGTTCCAGAGGCCGGGAGGAGCGCTTCAAAATCTGCCTTCTGGCACAAAGAGAGCGCTTCACAAACTTTCTTCTGGCACCGCCTTCGTGCGCCGCTGCTGCCGCTTGCTGAGTGGAGGCACTGTCTTCGTACACTGCCATTGTCATGCGCGCTCGTCGGGAGCAACGCTTCAAAATCTTTCTCCTGATATCGTGGGAGCGCTTTGGAAAGTATCTTCTGCCACCGCCCTCGTACGCTGCCGCTGCCATGGGAGAAATCGAAGGGACGGAGACGGAGATGGAAGAGAGGAGGAGGTTCAATGATGCGGGCCGATCGTAACGTGTTCCAGCGGCCGGTCGGGAAGAGCACTTCAAAATCTGCCTTCTGGCACATAGAGAGCGCTTCAAAAACTGTCTTCTAGCACCGCCTTTGTGCGCCGCTGTTGCCGCCTACTGAGTGGAGGCACCGTCTTCGTACACTTCCATTGCCATGCGCGCCCGCCAGGAGCAGCGCTTCAAAATCTTTCTTCTGATCTCGTGGGAGTGCTTCGAAAATTATCTTCTAGCACCGCCCTCGTACGCTGTCGCTGCCATGGGAGAAATCGAAGGGACGGAGATGAAGATGAAAGAGAGGAGGAGGTTCAACAATGTGGGCCGATCGTAATGCGTTCCAAAGGCCGATCGAGAGGAGCACTTCAAAATTTGCCTTCTGGCACATAGAGAGCGTTTCAGAAACTGTCTTCTGGAACCGCCTTCGTGCGCCGCTGCTGCCGCCATGGGAGGGATGGAAGGAGAATGGAGACTGAGATTAGAACAACGTTGAAAAAAAACATCCGCGTGAGACCGTATAAATATCAAGCGGAATCAGGGTTTTGAAGTGGAGTATGCATAAGGTAATTAAAAATATACCATATCTGATCGTATTCCTCTTATTTTCTCTGACTGCGAGGGTTTGGAAGCCGAGTATAAATAAGGTAATCCGCGATCGATTTGGATTTTATTTTAGATGAGTAGTGCTCTCATTTTATTTTATTTTATTTTATTTCATTTTTGTTCCAAATCTTAACAGTTTTCGTTCATGCAGCTAAAATTACTGATGTTTCAAGAGAAAAAACAAAAAAAAGTCAACAAATATTTGACCTCTAGGCACCAAGACACAACTGACAAAATTTGGCTTTATTTTTATTCTAAAGAACAATGAGTTAGGATAATCTATATAGCAACTTATACCAAATTAATTTATAGTTTAATTTAGTTTTGAGTGTTAATAAAATTGATTCAAAGTTCTAAAACCGGTTTAGTTATCTATCATCATCACCAAAAATCCTTAAGTATTAAATTAATCAATTAATATTTTTTTCATATTTTTTATTAAACATAATTAAGAAAAAAATTAATTATTAAATATCAAATATGTATTTAAAACCAACCCTATTAGTTAAGTTTAATAATCTTAGAGTAGATTTTAATATTGACCTTAATTGGATTGATTCTAAGTCATAACTTGAAACTGATTTTAATTAAGCTCTCGTATGAAATCCAATATTAATTAGTCCCTTCCTTTTCCTTTCACTTTGCTTAAGTTCATGGAAAGATGCTATAAATTCTTGCTGGCGCACCATGTTCTGAAACCTTTTGAACATAAACATTTGAAAATAATTCATAATCCTTCGTTCCTTTGAAAATATTTAGAGTAGAAAAGGGACAAATGTTCATTAGAATTTATAAAATTGGACACAGAGCAGAAAGTCCTTCCTAGATCCAGCAACGTCACATGCGACATAAATCATCAAGGAAAACACTTTGTACACCGCCCGCGGTGCAGCAACGCCTACGTGGGCTGCACCGCGTCTTCTGATTGGTCCACGTGGCTCCGACGTGGATGACCTGACGGGCGGCATGGGCTGTGCTTTGACGTAACGTTCTGAACGTGACGACCATTTAATACTGTTCGCTTTTTTTAAAAATTTGTGTGCGGACGAAAATGCCCTTTCGCTCCTTCATGGCGCCATTTTACATTTTATGTCATCTGTGCAAGAAGAACTCTGTTTCTTCCCTGGTAGAAAGAAAATATTTTAGCTTCGTCGCTAGCCGATACCTGGATACAGGAGTCAGGAGTCTGTGTAAAAAAACTTCTGGAGGAAATGTCAGCCGCAGCACAAAGTAAAAACTCTTTCTTCCCACTTCTTTATTACATCAACAGTTTTTTTCTGGTTAGAGTTAGTTAATGCGTTTAATGCGCGGGTAACTACCTTAGAACGAAATAGTTATGACACTCTGAGAGTCATAACTGTTTTGTAAATATTTCAGCTTTGAAAGTCTGGTCGACAGAAAATATTTCAGCTTAGAGGTTGAAAAACCTGGCTACTGGAGTCTACTGGAAGCTTCAAATATAAAAGTTTATCCAATGAGATTTTCCTTGCCAAAACCTTACGTAGACGTTCGCTTCTCTCTCTGAATTCGGCCAGGTCTGTAAAAGCTTCGTTATCTCTTCGTCAATTGCTTTTAAAAAGCTCCTTTTTTCCTCCATCTGCTTGGGAATGCCAGACCTGGCCGAATTCAGAGAGAGAAGCGAACGTCGAGGGCGTATGTTCGTGCTCAACTGAATTTCATCTGTGCTAGAATAACTCTCTTTCTTCCCCCCCCTCGCTCTGAGAGTCCGGATGGTAAGGAATCCCAGCGACACCCTAGTTCGAAGTCGGCCGTAAGTCCTTCGCGACACCCCAGATGAAATCCCACGACACCCTAGCTTTAAGGCGACGACACCCGTCTTATAAATGTGCACATAGAGAGAACCCGACGATACCCTAATTGAATTCGGCAGAAAATCAATCGCGACACCCCTGTTGAAATCTCACGACACCCTAGCTCTAACGAGACGACACCCGTGCTTTAAACAGACCACGGAGATAATCCCAGCGACACCCTAGTTCGAAGTCGCCCGTAAGTCCTTCGCGACACCCCAGATGAAATCCCACGACACCCTAGCTTTAGGGCAACGACACCCGTCTTATAAATGTGCACATAGAGAGAACCCACACCCTAATTAAATTCGGCAGAAAATCAATCGCGACACCCCTGTTGAAATCTCACGACACCCTAGCTCTAACGAGACGACACCCGTGCTTTAAACAGACCATGGAGATAATCCCAGCGACACCCTAGTTCGAAGTCGCCCGTAAGTCCTTCGCGACACCCCAGATGAAATCCCACGACACCCTAGCTTTAGGACGACACCCGTCTTATAAATGTGCACATAGAGAGAACTCGGCGACACCCTAATTGAATTCGGCAGAAAATCAATCGCGACACCCCTGTTGAAATCTCACGACACCCTAGCTCTAACGAGACGACACCCGTGCTTTAAACAGACCACGGAGATAATCCCAGCGACACCCTAGTTCGAAGTCGTTCGTAAGTCCTTCGCGACATCCCAGATGAAATCCCACGACACCCTAGCTTTAGGGCGACGACACCCGTCTTATAAATGTACACATAGAGAGAACCCGGCGACACCCTAATTGAATTCGGCAGAAAATCAATCGCAACACCCCTGTTGAAATCTCACGACACCCTAGCTCTAACGAGACGAACTTGTTAAGAGAACTTGTCAAATTCAATATTGGAGCAGCAAGCAAAGTATGAAGCTGCTTTGGAAGTTCTGTCTGGTAATTTGGGTTCACTTATAGGAATTAAGGAGGACAAGTTACGCATGCAGGTAATTTTTGAATTCCGTTTCTCCTGCATTTTATGTGGTGGTCAGATTTATATTGTTCCATTATCTCCATTATCTTCAACTTTTATCAAATCATTATTGAAAAGTTGATTAAATTGCTTGCATGCAAGTATGATCATCTTGTATAACACAAATATCATGCAATGAAGATAGTATGAAGATGATTCTAAATAAGCTATTCATCTGCCCAATGGGTTAAACTTTTCTGAGTATGAATTAGCTTCTTGATTTAATATGTAAAAAAAAGTGACCAGATAGTACTGGATCCCATAGTTACTTTTTCTGGACCATTATTGTACCTGTTTCATTCGGAATCTCTTGTATCTCATTGCAAAAGTAATTAATTTGAATCAATCCGAATGCACAAGGACACCCATCTAAAATTTGTCCTGCATAAATAGTGTTTGAGAAATACATAAGCATAGGCTGCATATTTAAAGTGTTGCATGCTTTTATTTGAAGCCTGCTCTAAAGATTACTAATGATGGTGCTGAGACACCACCTTTTCTGCTACAATCTCACCAGAATCTTGTGGTTTGAAAAGTAAGATACATCATCAAACAAGAAATTATAATCCCTTGTGTAGTGATGCAGTGAATTTGCCCGAACATCAATTAAATAACGAACTGACCTAAATGAAAAGAAAATCAAATTCTTTAGGAGTTAAATTTCTTTTAAGGAATGAATGATATTTGTGGCAGTAGTGAAACAGTAGCAGCTATATGAGATTTAAAAGCGACGACTTATTTGTGGCGGTGTTGAAACAATAGCAACTATATGGCATTTAAAAGTGATATCATATTTGTTGATCTATCAAATGCTCTGTCAAATTCTAACAATGTTGACAAGAAGGTTAGTTGGTGGCAGGGACACTGACTACTTTGAATTTAAATTCTCAATGCAAATGAGAACTTGAGAGTCTAGAGCAGTTTGGAGTTTGATAAGGGATTATTTGATCCTACAACAGGAGACATGGATAACACAAGAAGATCAAATCTACACCATAAAATTTCATTGCATGATTGGAAGCAGGTGTTTTATTATGCAGAGAAATAGACAAATGCAAGGCTATCTAACCGGAATTTCTAGTCACAAGTAACTACCAATTATGACCATATGCCATTGTCTCACAACTCAAGGTTCGAGTAGGGGAGAGTGTTGAATATTGGAATATCTGACATACATAGTTGCTTCTTAATTCATATTTATTATTGTTGGATTTCAAAGTGGACTATGATGTTGTATATGTATATCATGGACGATGGCTGGACCTCCATTGGCTCAATATACACAATTAGAATAGCCTATGGTCTGTATAGTGTGCTCTACTAATAATTTATCATTTTTAGAATGTGCAATGTTTATTTTCATGTAGAACTGTTTGATGAACAGGTGTGTTCTATCCAAGGCTCATCGTACCGAGAAGGGTACCGTTTGGTAATGAATGAACTGTATCGAACTGATGGTATACCAGTTATCCCATACCGAACTAACGATATGCCGATTAGGTGAA
Source organism: Calamus simplicifolius (assembly GCA_900491605.1). Classification (NCBI taxonomy): domain Eukaryota; kingdom Viridiplantae; phylum Streptophyta; class Magnoliopsida; order Arecales; family Arecaceae; genus Calamus; species Calamus simplicifolius. The sequence goes on from UESW01004295.1 coordinate 483,984, forward strand.
CTGAAAGGTTTCAACTCATAAACTATCCCGTATTGAGCCGAATTGAGCGGTTTGACAAAATATGTGATGGTTCAATATGGTACACAATCAGCATGAGGTGGTTCTAGGCTATATAGGATGGTTTGGAATGGTGCCAATCCCGTATCATTTTGAAATGGTGAATACCAGACAATTTGGTACAATTTCGCGTACGTCGGTCTTATTAATCAAAATTTTTGCAACTTGATACATAGACTCTCACTCTTTCTCTGTCCCCCTTGATTTGGTTTTTTTACCCTTCTTTAGTTATTTTTGCATCTTATATTTACTCAAAACCAAGCTGAATGGAAAAAAATGAGCCATGTAGCTGACCCTAAATAGTTTGGGATTAAGGCTTTGTTGTTGTTGTACTCTTCTCTAGTTATTTGCTATAGAATGTATGGGGGCCTATAAACCAAAACAAGAATGCATCATGGATTGGGCATAACAGTTGAAGATGGGACTCTTAGGGTTCATTGATTTGCTACAGTCTTTATGGGCTTCATTGTTAGATCATTAAGAGGATTTTGCATTATGATAATAGAGATTATTTAAATTACAAGGTGCACATAAAACAAACATCAATATATAGGTCTAACATTGGATGGGACATTTATCTCTTAGACTCTTGCTTATAAAGTTCGATACAATTTCAAAAAGGTTTGGCGCTGCAGTCATTTCATTTCATTCTTATACAAAAATGGGATTGGGAGGGGGGTGGGACACCGAAAGCCATCCAAGGAAAGAAGAAGAAAGAGGAAATAAAACTGAAGGCATGGATGAAAGGAGAAAATAAAGAAAAAAAGGAATGAGAGAGATGGAGTACTTACCATTAGAGGTGTCAAACGGGCCAGGCAGTCTATGGCTTGGCTCGGCATAGCATGAAGTGGGCTATGCTAGGCACGACATGACCCCTCGGACCATGCCAGCATAATCTGGCACGCTGGCCAGGCACAACAAGCATAATAGGCACAAACAAGCTAGGCATGGTGCGAATAAGCTCAGCTGATATTACAAGATATATATATATATATATATATAAGCTGTGCTGGTGAGCTAGCTTGTGGACCGTACTAGGCACATCATAGCCCAGCTCAACTGGACCACGAGCCTATGGGCCGTGCCGGCATGGGCTGTAATAGTAGCTGTGTTGAGCTGACATAGCCTTGCATGATGGCCTAGTGGGTCATAGCATCAGCACAGCTCATCTAGCTTCTACCTACTGATATCAGGATGGGGTTGGACCATGGATAGAGGTAGGCATGGGCCAAATGGCCTATGGGTTGGCTTGAGCTTGGCCTTGATAATTTTAGGGCATGAGCCAAGATTTTTAGCTTGTAGGGCTAGGTCGGACTTGATTTTTTAAGTCGGTTCAAATTTCGAGCCAGGCCTGCGTTTAGAAAAAGTAGGCCCAACCTTGTTAGAGAATTTATTTATATACAACTCAACTCAACTCAACTCATCTAAGCCTTTTTCCAACTACATGGGGTCGGCTACGTGAATCTGCTTCCTCCACTCTACTCTATTTAGGACTAAATCGATATTCAAATTATAAATAGTTACATCTTTCTTAATTATAAATTACATGCTCAAACTGAGTTCGGGTTGGACTTGGTCTGGCCCATCTCAATGCCTTGGGCTGTCCTTTTTACCCTTGGTCCAACTGTGCCCATGCTCACCCTAACCATAGTGCATCTTATCCATAAAGAAACGGAGGCATTCTCATTCCAAGGATTTAAAAACTTGGTTCGATATTGGAAAATTTTCTTATGCCTAATAAATGCTGGTAATGGTTTGATTATTCTTGAATAATTTCTTTTAGTTCATTGATTTTGGGGCATTGATACGGTTGAATCATAAAAGCCCTAGTTGAAGAGGTTATCAATCTTGAAATTCTTCTTTTGCATGAAGATGAAATCTTCGGTGGCCTTAGTGAGGGAAATCAACAAATAAAAAAAAAATTCTTCTTTGTGAAGAGTTTGAGTGTCCATAGAGCATGCCAAAGCTAAACACTTAATAGTAAATGTTGAGCTTAATTTAGCACCAATGAAGGCTTGATTCTCTTGCAAGGAGACCTAAATCATTAAAAGAATGCATAAGAAGGCTGCATGATTGGTGGAACAAGGATTAACAAAGAAATGACATGGACAACAAATAATGCTAGTTGATATTACCACCCATTGACTTATGATAATGGGCGGAATTCGTAATCTTTGAAGGTGTTAATATCATGGTACATTAAGATGTATGACTAATTAAATTGGAGTTGTAACTTCGTTATGATGACAAGAAGGTTTTAAATCTCACGAGAGGAGGGGGTCTTAGTTTTCCCATGGGATGTGACACGCTGCATTCTATTCCATCCTAATGTCTCTTTCAGTCAAGCATCCTAGTGCTTGCTTAGGATGCCATTTTTGGATATTTTTTTTAGTTTTTCATAGATATTTTATTTTCTTTACTTATTTTTAAAAAATATACTTGAATTTCAAAATAATATATTTAGGGTAAAGTAGTCCTATTTAGTATTCTAAAGTAAGAAGCTATATAAATGTATTTATATCTACTTTTAATATTTATTGATTTTGTTACTAAATTTTAGTAGTATTCTTTTATACAATTTAGAATTTTTTAAAATAGAAAATATGTTGCTAAAATAGAATATAAAGATTATAAGTTGTGCAAATCAATTTTGTTAATTTTTTTGTCTTGACTTGGGGTCTAGGTTGTTGTCTATGACCTTAACATCTTGGAAGAGGTGCAATTATGTGTATATAAAAGTGGGAAGACTAAAACATTATAAAATCAAATCATCCATACAAAAAATATAATATATATATGTATTTATGTATGTGTATATATATGTATATATTTGAGGAAAAAAATTAATGTTGGATTTGGGGATCAGACCTTTTGTCCACTCAAGTGCACAAAATTTTAAATCTCCCCCTTTAATCAATCAATCACAAAGCATCAACTTTCTTATGGAAGAATAGCTAAAACAAATTTAAGTATCTAAAGATAAACATTTGAAAAAAATTGCACATAAGTACTGGAGAGCGAAAGTTCCCTTGCCTTGCACCTTTCCCCATTTATGACCATCTTATTGAATCCGCCCAATCCCATCTTCGCCATCTTAAACTCGCTCCCTCTCCTCCTTTGAACCAAGTTCCTATCTTCCCCTTTCTTCTCCAATTACCCCACCCAGTCTCTTCCCTAATTTGGTCCAAATCCCTTGAAATGCAGTAAGACACCGTAATTTGAGTCCTTGTTGAAGTTTTTATTTTTTATTTATTTTTTTGATCGGAGAGGTATTTCAGAGAAGCCAAATCCCTTGATGCTTCGTCTATCATGTCCCCTTGCCCAACCATCGGATCTCCAACGCCTTGCCTGCACAACCAAAACTATCACCAATGCCCTCTAGATCTCCGTCTTTGACATTCTCCAGGACTATATCAGGAGGAATTAGGGGCAGGATAGTTGAGCTGTTTGTGTTTTTCCGCCGTCTGCAGGGATTGGGGTCTCGCCCCCATCCTAGTTCCTGAGTTCTCAAAAGGCGGGTCAGGTCATGCAGTACGTGCCTTATCTCACTAGGATTTGAAAGATCTTGACAACTTTCATGGATGGAGAAGATAAGACCAAGGTATGTTGCGAAGCGATGTTTGAAATGCTAAATTTGATTGGTAATGTTTGAAAGTCATTGCATGTAATGTCTGTTTTGTCTACATACATGGACCATAGTTTTTAGTTTTTGGGTGGAGGGCTATGTGAATATGTTAACCTTTTTCTCCTAAATTTCTTTAGTGAAATCATCACCGAGGGCAATCTAGTGAGTCGACCTCTGCATGCATGAAGACCATGATTTAGCCTGTTGATTGCTCATTGTTTGGTGATGTTGAAGGCCATCATAAGAACGAGTGTTCAAGTCCTTTGAATGAACAATAAATATAGAGTAATTTGTTGACATAATGAAACAAAATAAGGTAACAATAGAAACTGCTTGATGTGTATGGAGCATATTTGAGCTTATCTAAAACTCAGTGTGGTTGAACAATCGTTGTTTGGATAGGCTGGCCGTATACTTTCTCAAATAAATCACCTTGAAGAAGGATAATCTTCATTAGAGCTTAGTTGAAGGCTGGTTTGAAGTACTACCATGGCAATTCAAGCAAGGATATAATTCTTTTCTTTGTTACATAATAAAGTTGGTTCTATTCGCTGGCATAATCCCTGGTGAAGCGACAATAAAGGAGTTAAGCTTGGTTGTTTCCCCTTGAATAATGGAATTTTTTTTAGTGTTAAAAATTGTTGGCAACCAAAGGGGTCCTCTAAGTATTGTATGTTTGTTTGTCTGTATGTACGTGGGGGTTTTGCATTTTTTGTCATGTTGATGATATGAGCGTCCATTGTCATATTTCAGCAGAATCAGCACTGATAACATTGCATGGGGAAGGGCTTCCTTTTTAATAGAAAGAAACATGCTACTTGCTCACTTTTTCCTCTTGCTGTACTTTGATATGCTTTATAGAGGCCCATGCAATATCATCTTTTAATCTATGATTTGGATGTACAAGTTTCATTAAACATAATCCACCATAACTTTAATCGTGATTTGTATTAGGTGTTTGATATGTATTAGGTTTGCAGCGCACTTCTAATAACAAAGGGTAATGAAGAGATTCATTTTCATCCTTCATCCTTTGCCATTCTTTAAGTTTTTCACAATAAACCAGTTTCCTCTTTAACTGCTACCATGCATTTTTGCTTCTTGGAAACTTGATATTTGTAGGAATATGAGCCTCTGTTTTCATGGCTTCTTGATGCTGCAACTTTTTCTGTATAAAATTCTGTTAACCTTTTTCGCTATATCAACAGGGTTTTTTCTCTTTTTCTAATATGATTCTATTTTAAGCAATAACTTAATGAGAAAATCATTACTATAACCATGGTAATTCTTCGTACGTTAACTCAAGACCATTTGCCCCTCCCATTCATCATGAGTTAATTCATGTCCTCATGATTTAATGTCTAATAATGGGGCGTGTCTCTAACATAGATATGCATACAAGGAGAACCAAGATCCTATTGGTGCAAACTCCATGGCAGGTAACACTTAAATCGAGAATTTTCACTACCATAGATATGTACATTGCCAATAGTCGTTAGGTCAAAATATTAAACATTTTGGTGGTTTCTTGCCTAACACGGGATAAAGTGGAGAGCTAGGGTGTTATCACACTTGTTTGGCAGAGAATTGACACCAAGACTCATGATCCACACAACTTAAAATGTATATGGATCCAATTTTAGTGTGTATACTTCCAGTTTAAAACTTTAATTGGACCATATGTGATGTAATTGCGGCCCTTCCAGTTTGTGACTATTCTGTGTCTATATTAGAAACCTCCAGACCATTCAAGCTTTGGGTTTTTGATATTTTATATTTTTTCAAAACCACATTAGTCTTGTCTACTCTCCATTTAGATTGCTCTCCACTTTTGCCATTTGTACTACTTAGGATGAATGCCTGCCAATCAGTTGTAGCTAAACTCTTTTTGATTAGTTATGTATATGCGGATATATGCTTAAAATTTCATAAATTCTACCAGGTTTTCTCTGCTAGTTGTTGGAGAGCTACCTTATGACTTATAAAATTTATCTTCTCTTATATTTTTGTTTGACTTCTAGTGGACAGGGAAGGCCTCTCGCTCATTCATGTAACTATGCTTCTGCTGCTGAGAGCTTTCAGAAAGTCTTAGAGTCATGGTATGTCTATCATGACAAATCAATGTCTTTAATAATAATGCTAGTTAAATTCCTCCTTTAGCTTTTAGAAAAAAAAATATGCATATTTCAGGACTTAAAAATTCTATATTTTAGATCATTTCTTCAGTCATGCAAGTGGTTATTATTCTCCTAATTTTTTTTTACACGGCAGAAAAGGTCTAATAGAAGTTAGCTGAAGTTAAATCCTTCTTGCTGGGAAAGTATAATTGTTCTTTTGCTTTGCTAAAATATAATTAGCCTCTGCTTTAGAGAAGTATGCATAAATCTTGATGTAGGTTCCTTTTGTTGTTTGCATCGCTAATATTCACAGTCCTTTATTTTGCTTGTGATGGTCCTTTTTTTCTCGTTGGGCAGTCCTGATGATTGGGAGTCCTTCCTCCATTATTTAGACTGTTTGCTTGAGGAAGATATGAACTGGTCTAGAGCAAGCACTATGGATCAAATATGTTCATCAAGTTCTGTTGATTTTCAATCTTGCAAAGCAACTCATTGGACTGAGGAAGTGGTAACTTATTTAATTATTGCAAATGACTTTTTCTTTAAGATTGCATTTCCTTGCACATATATTGTAGTTTCTAAAGATGGAGACTTATTTGTGAATAGCATATAACTGCAGTTTGATTCACGCATATTAAGTGCATTGTCATTTGTACATAAGTTACAAATGGACATCCAAAATGATTGTGTGAGAGGTCCTTTCTTGGCAATTATCGAAATTGAAAGATGGCGTCGTGTGGATGGAAAAGCTGATGATGCTAAATTTATGGAGGCTTTGCTTAATTATTTTCACAGGTTTGTCTTGGTACTTGTTTTAAGTTGAATAGGAAACGTGATCAAAGTGTTTTTCTGATTATTGTTAACATATTGATACATTCACAAATTTAGTGGTGAACAAATGACTGTCCTGACTGTCCTAAGTACTCCAAAATGATTTAGTTGTGGTAGATTTGCCCTAGGAAAACACAAATTTTTAAGTTATATTTATGGTTTATTAAAAACTGTACATGAATAATACAGTAATGAAGTCAGTGTATGATTCCTGCTGTTTGCTTGCATTTTCATGCACTGATAAATTCACCTTTTTTTTATTTGGGGTGTTCTGCTTATCCCTTATCTATAGTTCTTTGGAAAAAAAATGATGCTTTTTAAAGTCAGAAAAAAAGACTATTCATTCCTGCTATGCCCTTAATATTTGGTGGGGATGTTTTTTCAAAAACTTACATTTTAATGGCATAATTAAAAGATTTTTAGGGAAAAGGGGAACACTTGCCTGTATCAAAATAGCATTTGAACTCTCGGGGGGCTTTATGGTCTTTTAATGAATCCCCATTGTGTATCCTTGTTGACTTGTGAAGCTGGCTGTATCATATTTTCTGCCTGATTTTCTTTGATGTTATGCCTGAAGATTCTATTTAAATTGAATGCTATGCAATTAACCTAATTATTTTATGACCAAACCATTTCAGCATTCCCATTTTTGATCTTGTGGATCCATTTTCTGATTGTTTGACCAATTCAACGTACATCTACTTTGCCACCTATTGGCCTGACTCGACCCTCTACCTGTAATCCAGCTCTGGTCCTCCTACATTGCATGTTAAATATCTATAGAAAGATGGTCTCTGCATTCTTATTTTAAAGATAGCAAATGTAATCATTGCTGGAGTGCCTGCAATTTGAGGTCTATGTAGATGGCTGAGTGATGCAATTTTGTTCTTTTAGTGCTTTATCTTCTGTTGACATTCAAAACCCTTCTTCCCTTGTATATATAAAAAAAAGACAATTCAAAACGTTTCTTAATGACCTTTCTATCTGGGACATGCAGGTTCAGTCACTTGTCTTGCTTCGCTTCTGATGTGGAAGTGTTCCTCCAGTTCTTAACTGAAGCCGAGAAAAGCAGGCTATTAATGAAGTTTGTGAACATTTTGGAACCTTCATCAACATCACCAATAAAAGTACTGGGCCAGGCTATAACAGTTTTTAAGATTCAAGAACTTTTTGGCATTATGTTTGCACTCCCTATCAGAGGCATGTGATTGTATTTCTCCATAAGTATGTCGGTATATTACTTTTCAGAGCATGGATACAAACTTAATACTTTAGTCAATTGTCACCTGGTGTGTCCTAGCATTGAAGTTCTCCATTTAGCTTGTTATAATACAAGAATCTAGACATGTCAGCTTGTAGCTTACTCATATAGGACTTGTAATAGTCTTGTGATTGTTATGCTTCTATCAGTTGTGCATATGCTTGATGTTCACTTCAAAGGGGTATTCAATAGTCAGTAGCTTTAATATGTAATTGATTGCAGTTGGAATTGGTAATTGAATTTATATTCTTAGGTAACCATTGAATATGCACTGACTGCTGTGTGTGTCAAGCATCACAATGATTATTTTCATGAATACTGATCCCGTCTAAGAGCGATTTATGTAATTAGTGAATTTTGTTACAGTGTAAATTGGTTATTTGTAAACATTGTCTTTATAAATCCAATATTAGCCGAATTGGCAATACAATATAATATAATTCTTTAGTCTGTTCAGCTATGGATGGTAGGTTAGATTGATGCATAATATATTTCCAAGTCATTTTTCCTTTGTCTTAGTTGGATAACCTAGCTGCTTATATTAATTTGCCTTCTGCGTTGTTTGGTTTTTGTGGGACTTCTGTGATCTTATTTTTCCTTTTCTTCTCCTTTTCAAGAGACAGCTTACCTTAGCAGGGAATGCTTTTTGTCATCCTTCCAATTTTGAGTCCCCTGCTGCAGATACTGGGCTGCATTATATTAGACATCTGATCATTTACTGGATCCTTACACCATATCTAATTATTTTATTGGATTATCTAGTTTGGTTTCTCTATTCTAGTTTGCTCTGTTGTTCTCAGAACTTGAAGATACTGCTAAAAGAATGGTGAAGTTGTATTGTGAAAACCTCATACTTTCAAGGGACTTGGATCCTCAGGAAAACATGCATGGCGAAGAACTTTTATCTATGGCTAGCAATGTTCTTGTCCTGGTAATAGTTCAATTACAGTGCCAAACTCTGTTCATTAATTAATGTTTTAGGATAAATTATACTTTTGGTCCTTAAACTTTCACTCAAAATTCATTTTGGTCCTCAACCTTTCAGTTGTTACAGTTTAGTTCATTATGTTTTAACAATGTCATATTCCTAATGTCCCATTGCATAGGGTCAGTGAAAATTGATGGAATACCTGACTGTCACCCGGATGCGAATACGTGGATGATCATCTAATGTAATAGAGCATCAAGGTGACATGTCAGCTAGTCCATCACCTAATGACACTCCACATGTTATGTCTGGGTGACACGTCAGCTATTCCTTCAATTTTAACTAATTCTATGTTAGTAAAACAAATTAATCAACAAGCATAGTTTTTAAATATTAATAAAAACAACGCAAAAAGATACTTTTGGTTCTCAAACTTTAACCTTAAGTTCATTTTGGTCCTCAAATGTTCAGTAGTTACAGTTTAGTTCCTGATGTTTTAAGAATGTTGCATTCTTGATATCCCATTATATAGACTCAACTTAACTCATCTAGGCCTTTTCCCAACTACATGAGGAAGCAGATTCATGTAGCCGACCCCATGTAGTTGGGAAAAGGCTTAGATGAGTTGAGTTGAGTCTATATAATGGGATATCATGAATGCAACATTCTTAAAACATCAGGGACTAAATTGTAACAACTGAATGTTTGAGGACCAAAATGAATTTGGGGTTAAAGTTTGAGGACCAAAAGTATATATTTGTGTTGCTTTTATTAACATTTAAAAACTATGCTTGTTGATTAATATGTTTTGCTAACATATAAAATACTGCACTTATGTTTTTAAAACTAGCTAAAGACTGGGATTTTGAGTTCCATTGTTCAAGTCCATTCGAGATGAGAAGTTGCAATTAGTTATTGAGTGAAATATCTATGTATTGGACTGTTGGTACCGTCCAGTTCATCACAGTGTTAGCCAGTGCATGAATTATTTGCTTATTATTCTTGAATTAGCCAAATATCTTGTAAAATAATTGTTTTATTCCCATCTCTCTTAAGTTTTATGGTAAAATTCATGTTTTTTGAATAAATTAGAAAATGCATATATTATTTGGACAGATGGGTATGTCAGGACTTAAGATTGTTCTACTTGCTGTGAAGAGTCATGCTGTTTCTTTCTTAAAAATCTCCATTCTTCTCTTAGATGTTTTTATATCAGTTTACAAAGGAGCTGTGTATTGCACCCACAAGTGACCATTGGTTAATGTTATAACCTGTCCTCTTAATTTTAAAGGAAGTGACTACTTGATGCTGGACACTTGGCTGCTATACCTATAGGTTTGGTCTTATAGAAATTCGCTTATGTTTGTGAGGGTGTGTGGGGAGGGAGCATGGCCATTTCTCCTCCTCTTCTCTTGATTATTAATGTTTGGATTTCATAATAGTTTTTTTTACTAATTCTGGTGGAATATTTGAAACAAATAATCAATGCCACCAAAAACTGAAAAATATAAAATCAAAGTACCTGAGATTTTAGAATCTGATTTTTACAAATGTTGGTGGATGTCAAATAGAACATTTTTCTCTATGATCACACTGTTGAGGACCAAGTCTTCAAGTTTGGTCTCCAAAGACGACAAGATACTGAAAATGTTCATGCCAATATGACATTCCATTATGCCAATATGTCAATACCGAAAGAGCACATAATTTTTTGCTGCATTGAAGGTTGTGATGTTCTTAGACCCACTTTCCCTTGCACAATAATCTTAAGCAATCACCAAAGAATCTATTGGCGATAAATATATTATTTTTTATTCGAAGTTCCATGATATTAACAGGCACGATTTTTGTGTTTCTTCATAATAGAGTGATATTTTCCAATGGACTGTTTCAGAAAAACAGTATATAACCATATATGATTTGGTTTGTTCATCACTGCATCTTCCTACCATATGTCACATGTTTCTGTTGAGGACTAAACTTGGCTAGTGCAAGCTCTAGAGTTCTTCATCCAGTAGCTCATAACTGCATTGCCTGCCATGGATGTTTAGCTCAAGAACTTTTTTTTTAGTATTTCTTTTTATGGTATTAATTATCATTCTAAGTAACATATAACAAGTATTTTGATGATTAAATGCAGTGCAACTTATAAAATTCATGTGCCCTTTCTCCAGTTGATCTGTCAATCATACAATTATATATGATATAGTTGTTGTATCCAAATATGTGGTCAGGGAAATTGACTTGACCTTCTGTCCAATATTGTGACCATTTAGTGCTGGCAATTGCTGTCTGGCTTTACAAGGCATAAACTATAGCAGCAGGCAATGACTTTGTTCTTACGTTGCGGTCAAGAATCTATATTAGAGCTCATGTCGGCTTCTCTATGAATGGATAAATTATTCAACCAAAGATTATTGTTTTGCAACAAAAAATACTGACCATCATGATATTCATTGTCGTCATTGTCACTAATATATCCAAGACACTTAATTTATTCTAGTTAGTGTGAATTATTTTCTCTTTGGTAGGAGTTGTTATTTGTCGTCATTTTTTCAGCGTTTTTCAATAATTCTGTACAATTTTGGCTTCCTTACATTTTAACTTCCATATTTAACATGTATTGCTTTTATATTGAAATGCTATTATAAGTATATCTTAGTCAATGAACTCATTCATCTCAGTTCAGTTAATTTGTACAGCTGTTCTGGCGTACAAAGAAGTTGGGATATTTGCTGGAACCAACTATGGTTTTGGAGTTTGGCTTGAATATCCGAAGGTAAATTTGATTCTACCGCATATTCTCATATATCTTCAATTTGATTACCCAAATGCACTGATTTTCAAGTATCCTCTCTGATGTGCATTGGAGGTATCGCACATGCATGTGAATGTTTTGCTGCCAATTGTTTGTCATCTCTTAAATGGGTGTAGCTCTAACAGTATGATGATTAAATGCTCCTGCCACTCTTACCTTTCTGGAAGACATCAAATAGTTCTGGTGCATAGAGCGTTCCATGACATCTCTTTGTTGGGAGTATAAGATTATTTTACTGTAAGAATCTTGAGTTCCTTACTCAAGAGCTTGATTGTGTAATGGACTTTCCAGATTGGCAGTTTGCAAACATTGAAATCAGACGTGTTTAATTATATCGTTGTATATTTATCTTTATATGATGTTCTTCACT